>JAQZBX010023978.1:0-30466 GCA_029593785.1 Cabassous unicinctus
GGTAAAGAGTGACTTTCATAAAGAAATAAAAAGATGTCAAAACACCAAGAAGATAACTCAATTATAAAATTTTATGTAGTCAACATAGATTGAAAATATATAAAACAAAAATTGATAAGAATACAAGCAAATGTGGACAAATCCACAGAGTGGGAAATTTTAGCACAGCCCTATCAGAAAGGACACAATTAACAAACTTGATATAATTGACATAAGTTGAGTACTGCACCCAAGCAGGACAGAATTCACATATATTTCAAATGTACTTGGAACATTTACAAAAATTGGTCAGATGCTTGGATATAAAGGAAAGCCTCAACAAATTTCAAAAATTTCATGTTAATCAGAATAGGTTATCTGATCATACACAAAAATTAAGCTAGAAATTAATAACAAAAGACAAGTAGAGAAATCTAGATGCATAAAATTTAAGCATTACATATTTAAATATTATAAGAATAAAATTAGAAACTTAAAATATTTCAAACTGAGTGATAATGAAAACATGCATTATCAAATTTATGAGATATAACTAAATCATTGCTTAGAGAATTTATACCTTTAAATTGACATATTAGAAAAGAAGACAGTTTTAAAATAAATGGTCTACATTTTTTCTTAAGTAAAAATACCAGCAAATTAAACCCAAAATAAGTAAAAGAAAAATAAGTTGGAGTTGATAAAATATTAAAAAAGAGGCAAACATAAAAATAACAAAGCCAAAGTGTGCTCCCTTTAAAGATAAATAAAACTAATAAACTTTTAACAACTCTGATCAAGAAAAAAAGAGAGGAAAAATAAATTAATAAACAAGGGACATCACTAACAATGTTCCCTATTCAAAAATGCAATTACAGTTAATAAACATAGACAATACACTATGTAATTGGTGCCTTAAAAGACATACTGACCATAGAACAGAATAGATTCTAGGAACATATCCACACACATACAGTCACCTGATGTATGATAGAGTCAGGAAGAAAGAATGGTCTTTTCAATAAATGGTTCAGGGACAATTGATACAAATTTCAAACCAAAAATCAATTCCAGAAAGATTGTAGATATAAATGTTTTAGGAAAAATGATAAAGCTTTTTTATCTAAAAACATAGAGAATATCTTTGTGGCTTTAGGAGAGGCAAACATCTTAAACTGGACAAAAAATGTGCTAATAGTAAAAGGGCATAAAAAGAGATAAATATGACTACAGTAAAATTATTAACTTCTGTTACTAAAAAGAGAGTGAAAATACAAGCCATAGATTGAGAACATATATTTAACAAAGCAGTCATATCTCGAACAGAGAAGGAACTCCTATAAATCAATAAGAAAAAGACAACTCAACAGATAAATGGACAAAAGACTTGAACTGACACTTCACAAAAGAATATACAAAAATGCCCGATAGACATTTGGAAAGGAGTTCATCTTCATGGTAAATGAAAACTAAAAACATGAGATGCCACCACACTCTTACCAGAAGGGTAAAGTCATTTAAAGTGACAGAAAATATCAAATTTTTGTCAATGATATGGAAGCAAGCACTCTGCTGTTATGGGTATAATTACTAAGATATTTTAGAAAACTGGTGGCATCAAGTAAAGTGGAAAATATGCATGTTATGTGACACAGTACAGTATAATAAAAAAAAAAACTTGACTTTGTCCTTAGTTCCTGCAGGAGCAACCTCCAAATCTTTGGAATTTGCTGTAACATTAGAACTGAATAATATTCCATAGTGTACACAAACCACATTTTGTTTATCCATTCATCTGTTGACGGACGCTTGGGTGGCATCATATTTTGGCAATTGAGAATAATGCCAATACAAACATTGGTGTTCAAATATCTGGTCAAGTTCCTGCTTTCAGTTCTTTTGAGTGTATACCTAGAAGAGGGATTGCCAGATCATATGGTAATTCTATACTTTACTTTCTGAGGAACTACCAAACTGTTTTCCACAGTGGCTGCACCACTGTACATTCCAACCAGCCATTAATGAGTGTTCCTATTTCTCCACATACTCTACAACACTTGTTACTTGTTATTTTAAAGTTTTTGATAGTAGCCAAACTAGTGGGTGTGAAATGTTATATAATTGTGATTTTTAAAATATATATTTTTATTGAAGTTGCAAACTTAGAAAACAATCATTCATGTGTGGAATTCCCGTACAACACTCCTCTACCAACACACTATATTGTTGTGGAACATTTGTTACAAATTATGAGATAATATCATTAGATTATTACCACTATATATGGCCTATAATGTATATTTGTTATATTTTTTCCATAACCTCCAATTAACACAGTACATCTTAGGCACTGATGCAAGAATATTACAGTATTGCTATTGACTATAGTCCGTAGGTTACAGTAATTGTACTTTTCCCATACTTCTCCACATTCTTTCCAACCTGCAATAGTGATGTACATTTGTTCTAGTTCATAGAAGGACATTCTTGTATTTGTACTATTAACCACAATTCTTATCCATCTCTGGGTTGACTATATAATTCAGTCCCTAGATTATTCTCTAGCATTCTTTCAAATGACATTTTCATCTCTAGATGATCCTTTTCAGCCACAATCCCATTTATAACCCAGCTGTGTTAGTTCTGCTCACTAAAATGTGCAACCATCAACTCTATTCTTTTCCACACTTTTACAGTAAAGTTAATTAAAACTTATAAATACATTAAGCATCAGTACCTCTTCTCAGCCCTCCTCCTACCTCCTAATAACCTATACTCTAGATTTTAATTCCATGCATTTATTCTTCATATGTAGTTCATATTAGTGAGACCATGCAATATTTGTCCTTTTGTGTTTGTCTTATTTCACTTAACATAATGCCTTCAAGGTTCATCCATGTTATCATATGTGCCTCAATTTCATTTCTTCTTCCAGCAGCATAGTATTCCATGGTATTTCTATACCACATTTTGTTTATCCATTCACAAGTTGATGGATATTTGGGTTGTTTCCACCATGTGGCAATTGTGAATAACACTGCTATGAACATCAGTGTACAAATGTCTGTTTGTGTCACAGTTTTCATTTCTTCTGGATATATTCCTAGTAGAGGAATTGCTGGATCATTTGGCAGTTCTATATTTAGCTTGCTGTGGAATCGCCAAACTGTTTTCCACAGAGGCTGCACCATTTTACATTCCCACTAACAGTGAAGGAGTGTTCCTATTTCTCTATATTCTCTTCAGGACTTACTGTTTTCTGTGTTGTTGTTTTTTTTTTTAAATGGCCATTCTATGCAGTGTGAGATGTTATCTCATTGTCATTTTGATTTGATTTCCCTAATGGCTACTGATATTGAATAGGTTTTCAAGCGGTTTTTGGTCATTTGCATTTCCTCCTTGGAGAAATATTCATTCAAGACTTTAGACCTTTTATTAATTGGATTGCATGTTCTTTTATTGTTCTTCCTTTGATTTAGGTCTTTTTTATTCCTTTTAGCAATGCATTGTAGTTTTCTGAATACAAGTGCTTTACATCCTTGGCTAGGTTTACTCCTAAATATTTGATTCTTTTAGTTGCTATTGTAAATGGAATTTTTTTCTGACTTCCTCCTCAGATTGTGCATTACTAGTGTATAGAAACATTATGATTTTTGCATATTATCTTGTATTCTGACACTCTGTTGAAATTGTTTGTTAGCTCTAGCAACTTTGTCATAGATTTTTTGGGACTTTCTAGGTATAGGATCATATCATCCACGAATAGTGAAAGTTTTACTTCTTCCTTTCCAATTTGGATGCCTTTTATTTCTTTTTCTTGACTGACTGCTCTAGCTAGAACCTCTAGCACTATATCAAACAACAGTGCTGAAAGTGGGTATCGTTGCCTTGTTCCCTATCTCTGTTCCTTTTTATTTTCGGTTTCGAAGGCCATGTCTTTAAGCACACAGTTCCTTTCTTCTGCCTCCTCAAATCTGCTGCTATATACCTCCAGTATATTTTTAATTTCATTTATTATGCCTTTCATTCCCAGAATATCTGCTATTTTTATATGTATGCTTTAAAATTATTTGTGCTCACCCAGTTTCTTCTTAATATCCTTTATCTCTTTAGCCATCTCATTGAATTTATTAAGGAGGTTTGTTTGAACATCTATGATTAGTTGTCTCAACTCCTTTATGTCATCTGGAGGCTTATATTGTTCCTTTAACTGGGCTATATCTTCCTGTTTCTTGGTATGGATTGCAATTGTTGGTGTCTTGGCATCTGGCTTACTAGATGTATTTATTCTAGGTTTAGTTTCTCTCTTTAGTTTAGGGCTTTCTTGCCCTTTCTCCTTTGCTAGTTGTATAGTAGGAGCCAAGGATGTAGTTGGTACTGAAAGCTGTGGAGGCTGAAGCTGCCTATGTTGCCCCAGGAACCAATGAAGCATCTTCCACCTTTTTCCTCTGCCAGGGGTAGAGACAGAGCCACACTCATGTATAGTAATCCAAGTCATGCAGGCCAAGACCATCTGCAGTTGCCCAGAGAGACTGATGAGACTTCATGCCTCTTTCTTCCCCTCCTGGGCAGGGATGGAGCTGTAGGTGTGGACAGGAAACTAAGTCATGCGGGTCAAAACTTACTGCAGTTAACCAGGTAGACTAACATAGCTCTAGACCCCTCCTGCCCTACCAGGGGTGGGGATAGACCCTCCAGAGTGCCCAACAATCTAATCTATGTGGGCCAAAAGTGCCTGCAGTTGCCCTGAGAGGCTGAGGAGTATTGTCCCTTCTGCCCTTTAAGGGATGAGGATAGAACCACAAGTACCCAACAAACTTGCCCAGAGAGGCTGAGGCCAGCTCCCTCCTATCCTAAGGGGAGGGGTAGGGTTGGATCCCTCAGCACTGAACAAACTAGTCTGTGCAGACTGAAAGCACCTGCAGTTGCCCAGAAAGGCTGAGGAAACACAGCTTCCCTTCTCTCCTATTGGGGGGCAGGGATGGAGCTACAGATGTCCAATTATCCAGTCTCTATAAGCTGAAAGCACCTACAGTTGCCCAGAGTCTGAAGAAACACCAGGCCCCTCCTATCCTATATGAGTGGGGTAGGGATGGAATCGAAGGCATTCAACAAACCAGTATGTGTAGGATAAAAGCACTTGCAGTTGCCCAGAGAGGCCGAGGAAACACAGCTCCCCTCCTATCCTACTGGTGGGTGGAGATGGAGGTCCAGGTGTCCGACTATTCAGTCTGTGCTGAAATAGCCTGCAGTTACCCGGAGAGGCTGGTGCAGGTTCCACCAGCTCCTCCCTGCTGGAGGTGGGGTTGGAGCCTAGGCTAGGGATACAATCTGACCTGGGTGGAAAGAAGTCAGCTCCTACTGTCACTGTGATTTTCAATCAGTCCTGCTTCATCACAAGCTGAGGCAGAGTTAAAATTGCAAATACCAGCCTCTTTCTGACATGAACAGGTTCAAACTTTAGCTATACTTAGGGTTATACTTTAGCCAGCTGAATGTACTAATCAGTAGCCCAATGTCTCTTTTCCCCCATTTTTGGGAAATGGAGCTTCCAACTCCAGCAATGGAATAGTGCTTGAGGCAGCTTGCACTGCCAGTGGAGGATGGGCACCAGCCTTTGTGGCATGGAGTGTTCTACTCATGAATATTCACTGCAGATGGGCAGTCAGTTTCCTTCTTCCATTCTTTCAAGGGTGTTACAGGATGCTCTTCTGGTGTCCTGGGCTGCCAAAACAGGTGCATTAGATAGTTCTGAGTGATTACTAACTGCCCTGTAGGATGAGCTGACTCTTGGAGCTCCTTACTCTGCTGCCATCTTGGTTGCTCCTATAAATGTGGTTTTGATTTTCATTTCCCTAATATTTAATGATGTTGAGCATCATTTCATCTGGTTTTGCCACTTACATATCTCCTTTGGAAAAATATTTATTCAAGTCTTTTTGTCCATTTTTAAATTGGATTTTTTACCTTTTGGTTTTTGTGTTGTAAGATTTCTTTATAAATTCTGGATATTAAACCCTTTTCAAATATATGGTTTTCCAATATTTTTGCCCATTCTGTAGCTTATCTTTAATTCTCATGATGAATTCCTTGATGCACAAGAGTGTTGTTTTTTGTTTTTTTTTAATATTAATGCGGTCCCATTTATCTATTTTTTCTTTTGTTGCTTGTGCTTTGGGTGTGAAGTCTAAGAAAGCATTTCCTGACAAAATGAAAATGCTTCCCTACCTTTTCTCCTAGGAGTTTTATAGTTCTGGTTCCTAGATGTAGGTGTTTGATCCATTTTTGAGTTAATTTTTATATATGGTTTGAGGTCAGGGTCCATCGTCATTCTTTTGCATATGGATATCCAGTTTTCCCTGCACCATTTGTGGAAGAGATAATTCTTTCTCAATTGAGTGGACTTAACAACCTTGTCAAAAATCAGATGGCCATATGTGTGAAAGCCTGTTTCTGAACTCTCAATTTGATTCCGTTGGTCTATATATTCTGTCCTTGTGCCAGTACCATACTGTTTTGACCACTGTTGTTTTATAGGAAGATTTAAGGTGGGGAAGCGTGAAACCTCCATCTTTGTTCTTCCTTTTAGGATGGCTTGGCGATTAGCGGCCCCTTATACTTCCATATAAATTTGATTATTGGCTTTTCCATTTCTGCAAAGAACGTTGTTGGAATTTTGACTGGGATTGTGTTGAATATGGAAATCACTCTGGGTAGAAATGACATCTTAACAATATTGTGTCTTCCAATTCATGAGCATGGAATGTCAATCCATTTATTTTAGTCTTCTTTGCTTTCTTTTAGCAATATTTTATAGTTTTCTATGTAAATGTACTTTACATCCACAGTTAAATTTATTCCTAAATATTTGATTATTTTATTGATACTGTAAATGGAATTTTTTTCTTGATATCCTCTTCAGATTATTTATTACTAGTGTATAGAAAGTCAGCTGAGTTTTGCATGTCAATCTTGTGTGCTGCCACATTGCTGAATTTGCTTAATAGCTCTGGTAGCTTTGTTGTAAATTTTTAAGGATTTTCTATATATAATACATGTGATCTGAAAATAACGAAAGTTTAACTTCATCTTTTCCAATGTGAGTGTCTTTGATTTCTTTTTCTTGCCTAATTGCTCTGGCTAGACCTTCCAGTACAATGTTGAAGCACAGTAGTGACAGTAGATATCCTTGTCTTGTTCCTGATCTTAGAGGGAAAGATTTCAGTCTTTCACCATTGACTTTGATATTAGCTGCATGGATTTTTATATATGCCCTTCATCATATTGAGGAAGTTTCCTTCTATTCCTAGTGTTCTAAGTGTTTTTTATCATGAAAGTGTGCTGGATTTTGTCAAACACCTTTTCTGCATCAATTGAGATAATCTAGTGGTTTTTTTTTTTATCCTTCATTCTGTTAATGTGGTGTATTACATTAATTGATTTTCTTATATTGAACCATCTTTGTATGCCAGGGATAAATCTCACTTCAACATGGTGTGTAATTCTTATAATGTGTTGGATCATTTTGTTAGCATTTTGTTGAGGATTTTGCATCTATATCCAAAAGGGATATTGGTCTATAATTGTCTTTTCTTGTGGTATCTCTATCTGGCTTTGGTATTAGAGTGAGGTTGGCCTCATAGTAATGAGTTAGGAAGTTTTCCTTCCTCTTCAATTTTTTGGAAGAGGTTGATCAGTACTCATGTAAATTTTTCTTGGAATGTTTGGTAAAATAAATCAGTGAAGCTGTCTGGTCATGGGCTTTCCTTTGTTGGGAGGTTTCTGAATCTGATTCAATGTCATTACTTGGTCTGTTGAGACTTCTATTTTCTCTTGAGTCAGTATTGGTAGTTTGTGTCTTTCTAGGAATTTGTCCATTTCATCTACATTATCTAAATTGTTGGTATGCAGTTGTTCATATTATCCTCTTCTAATCCTTTTTATTTCTATGGGGTCAATAGTAATGTAACCCTTTTTATTTCTGGTTGTAGATATTTGTGTCCTCTCTCTTTTTCTCTTTGTCAGTATAGCTAAGGGTTGGTCAATTAAAAAAAAAACTCCTCAAAGAACCATCTTTTGGTTTTCTTGTTTATCTCTATGTTTTTCTTTTTAATTCTTCATTTCATTTATCTCCAGTGTAATTATTGTTATTCCTCCCTTCTGCTCACTTTAGGTTTGATTTGCTCTTCTTTTTTTAGATCCTCCAGTTGTGACTTTAGGTCTCTGATTTGAGCTCTCTCTTCTTTTTCAGTGTAAGCATTTAGAACTATAAATTTTCCTCTCAGCACTGTCTTTGCTGAATATCATAAGTTTTGGTATATGGCATTTTCATTTTCATTGCCACAAGATATTTCCTTATTTCCCTTGTGCTTTCTTCTTTGACCCATTGTTTGTTTAAGTGAGCATTGCTTAATTCACACATATTTGCAAGTTTTCCAGTTCTCCGTCTCTTATTGATTAGTAGCTTTATCCTATTGTGGTCAGCAAAGATACATTCATATTTTTATATTTTCAAATTTATTGAGACTTGTTTTGTGACTTAACATATTATCTATCCTGGAGAATGAACCTCGTACATTAGAGAAAACTATTTTCTCTACATGGTTGGGTGAAATGTTCCTTGTATGTCTGTTAGGTCTAGCTCATTAGAGTATTGTTCAGTTCTATTTCTTTATTAATCTTCTGTCTAGATGTTTTTCCATTATTGAAAGTGGCATGTTGAAGTCTCCTACTATTAATGTAAAATCATCTCATTTTCCCTTCAAATCTGTCAATGTTTGCTTCATATATTTTTATATATTGTCCCTTGCAACTGTTTTTCACTTAAAGTATATTTTATCTGATATTAGTATAGCTACCCTAGCTCTCTATTGTTTACCATTACATGGTATATTTTTTCCATCCTTTCACTTTCAGCCTAACTGCATCTTGGAATGAAGGTGAGTCTTTTGTAAGTAGCATATAGTTGCATCATGCTTTTATTATCTATTCTGCCAGTCTTCACCTTTTGACAGGAGTTTTTAATCCATTTACACTTAAAGGAACTACTGATAATGCAGGTATTTCTTCTGACATTTTCATAAATGGTCTTAGTAAGTCATACCTTTTTTGTCCCTTTTCTGTTAATGTCTACTTTCATATTTATTTGATTTTTTCTGTCATATCAGAGTACCATATTGAGTCCTTTCTCATTTCTTTTTATATTTTTTTTCATAAATTTGTTGGTGTTACCACGAGGCTAAAATTTAACATCTTAAATTTATAACAATCACATTTGTTTTGATATCAACTTAACTTCAAGAGCATATGCCTACCCTGTTCCTTTGCCCTTCTGTCCCCCCACCTTTGTGTTGTACTTTTTACAAATTATAACTTTATACATTGCTTTCCAAACCATAAATTAATCATTACAATTAATGCATTTGAATTTTTCAAACTGTGAGAAGTAAAAAGTGGCTTTACGTATCAAAAAATACCATAGTACTAGCATTTATAGTTACTCATTCAGTTATTCATACCAGAAGTCTCTCTTTCTTTCTATCACTTTTAAAACAATGTCTAGTATCCTTTCCTTTCAGGCCAAAACACTCCCTTTAGCATGGGCTGTAAAAGCTGGTCTAGTGATGAAAAATTCGCCCAGCTTTTCTGTATCTGAGAATGTCTTAATGTCTCCCTCATTTTTAAAGACAGTCTCCCCAGGTATAAAGTTCTTGCTGGAAATTGTTTTCATTCAGCACTTTAAGTATTTCACCTAATTAATTATTGCTCCCATGGTTTCTGATGGGAAATTGGCACTTAATCTTATTGATACTCCCTTGTACATAAGACATTGATTTTCTCTTACAGATTTCAGAACTCTCTTTCCTTTGTCTTTGAGTTTGACTTCTATGTGTCTGAGCATATTCCTCTTCAAGTTTATCTTGTTTCTTGTTCTTTGGGCTTCTTATATGTGAATATCCATGTCTTTTGTTAATTTGGATGGTTTTCTATCATTTCTTTGAATATTCATTCTGCTCCTTACTCTCTTTGTTCTCTTTCTGGGACTCCCATAATGTGATATTAGTTCATGTTATGATTTCCTACAGGTCTCTTAGGCTATTTTCACTTTTTCTAATTATTTTTTTTTTCTTTATGCTCCTCAGCCTGGCTTTTTTCAACTGTCTTGTCTTCAAGTTCACTGATTCTTTCTTCTGCCAACTCCAATTTACTGATGAAACCCTCTAGTGATTTTTTTCATTTCAGTAATCATGGTCTTCAACTCTAATTGTTCTCCTATGGTTCCTTTTTTAACAATCCTATATATTCATGGAGATTCTCATATTATTTTCATTGATTCCTTCTCTATATTTTCCTTCATCTCCTTGAGCATATTGAGATCGTTTTTTAAAAATTATTGACAACTTTGTTTCAAATTCACAAAAATAAAAGAACAGAGAAAGGTAGCTCAACACTGTCTTATGGAAACACTACTACCAAAAAGTTTTTTCCTCCTCTTCATTTTTTTTTTTTTCATTAATAAGGAGAATTTGACTATGTCATTTAACTAATCTTCGTTCATTTCTGTATCTTTCTGAACACTAGAGGGACAATTGAATTAGCAGTTGGAATTAGATGAGATACATGTGCTTGAAAAACAACTTTTTTGGGAGGATCTTTTTTTAAAAAGTCTTTGTCTTTATGTCCACTGTCTGGTCTTCTTCATCTATTTGTTTTCCTCTTCCTTTTGACCAGCCATCATTACTTCTTCCATTGTTTGTCTTGTAATCTTTTATTGTATACTGTATATTTTAATATTTTAAAGTATTTACTCTGGGATTACTCACTGACCTTCCTGTTTCTTGAGTCTGTATGCAGCCAGTGATATGAAAGAGATTTTCATGAATGCTAGAAGCTAAAAAGGCCAAACAAACCAATACAAAAAACACCTTTCATACTCTTTTCAAACTGGCTTTGCATTGTCCAGTATTCTTTTCAGAGTTCATCCCTCTATCAGGAAGATCAACCCAGGGTAAATGCAAACTGGACAGTCCTTCCTGTCTTTTCTTAGCCTGTGTCTTGTCCTGGGTTTGTGCTTGCTACTGGCCATAGAAGTTCCCCTGTTTATAGGAATTTGAATAAAACCTCAACTCCCTATGACATATTCTCTCTCCCTCTCCAGCGTGCTCTATTGTAGGACTTAAAACAGGTAAGCCTTTGATGTAGGTTGTTTGAATAGTTGTTTCTTGCACTCCTTTATCTGTCCCAAGAAGCTTTTGTCAGGAAAGCTAATGTTTCTTTGTGGAGGGAGGGGATGGCAGGGCAGCAGCCTAAGAGTTGTTTCCTAGGTCAGTCTTTTCCAGGCAAAACACCACCAGGGATCCACAATGGGAGCCTAGGTTGACTCTACCCCATGCTGGGGAGGGGCTGGGAGAGGGGTCAGCAAGGGTTCCAGGAACTTCTCCTATGTTTTTTTAAGCAACATTTTTAAAATTTCACGTTTGCCAATTTAACACAGCTCTTTAACCATTTTCCATAGTTGAAAAGGGGTGCTGTCTGTAAGACTTCTCTGCCATTTTTGCCCAAAGGAGGTGGAACAATGGCTGCTTTCAGAGACAGGGCCCCAGTGATCTGAAATAGCTGATTCAAAGCAGTGAGCAGCAATCTGAACAAATACTCCTGGATCTTGGGGAACTAGGACCTTCCCTAGCACCAACAAGCTGCACCAGGAACGAGGGCTATGGCCCCCACTGCTGCCTGCCACAAGGCTGGAGATGGGGGATGGTAGCCACTGCAGAGAGAGTAAAATTCACAGGTATTTACTACAATTTCCAGACTCTTCCCTGGATGCTTCACAGTGTCTACTATATTCTGGAGTGTCAAAATAGTTGATTCAGACATTTCCTGCCAGTTCAATAGCTGTTCTGGTGGAAGGACTGTTTCCTGGAGCTTTATACTCTGCCACTTCCTCACAATCCTTTCTCTAATATTAGGTTCTTGATCTGCGATTTGACATGTACGCATTCAGTTTGTGAAAGTTCAGCAAACTATGTACTTATATTTGCATTTTCTTTGTGCAAATTAAATTTAAACTGAAAGTAAAAGTGCAAAAAATATACTGCATATATGTGCAAGATACCACATATTTGGTATAAAAACATTTGGTACAGATGTGCTTGGTGTGCAAAATTCCTCACTCTGGTTGCTCCCCCAGGCTAGAAATCCAAAGTAGGTGGTGTTCAATAAAACATAGGAAGCGGGTGTGGCTCGGTTGATAGAGCTCCCGTTTACCATATGGGAGGCCCCGAGTTCGCTTCCCGGGGCCTCCTTTTGAGGGCAGGCCGGCCCGATGCAGCAAGACCTCACAGCAAGGGGGAGATGGGCGGACACGGAAAAGGCACACAGCGAGTGGACACAGCAAACACAAGCAGCAAGGGGGGGAATAAATAAATAAATAAATAAATGTTAAATAAATAAATAAATAAATAAAACATAGGCCAGAGTTGATGTTTGAAAGTTGAAAGTTTCAAAACGGGTGGAAAATAAAGGTAGACTTTTTTATGCTGCTATTATCTGTGGCAGAAGCCAGGATTGCGAAGAGGTATTGAAATCAGTGGTGCTTCCTATATTTGATCTGTAATACTATGTAGGGAAGTACATAAAAGTTCTGAGTAACCAAGAAATGGTTTTAATTACTTACTAGCTAAAGTGAAAACTTTAATGGCCAAATTTTATGGAGAACCATTTAAGAAAATAAAAATGAATCTATTCACTATTAATTCTTTCTTAAAGCAAGGACAGCATTTCAACTGAACACTAAAGCATTAATGGAAAGATATGCGAGATTCACATAAACACTACATTAATTCACTCAGATTGGTGCTAACACCAAATAAATTCATAATGTGGCATATTTGAAATGCATTGTTGACCAAGCATATTTTGTAAAAATAAAATAATTTCTATCCCTTAAAAGTGCTTTGTTTTTATATATCAGTTGCCATACATTTATTAAGAAAATATAAGATAAATGTTCCCATTTTAAAGCAGTAACCTGCTTCATAGTAAGTTATGTTATATTTCAATGAATATTCAGAAAAAATTAGATTAACTTACTGTCAATTTGCATACTATATATATATATTCCCTTGCCATCTACTTTAAATATGATAGAAAGACTAAAGATAAGATAAGACTTGCATTAGTTAAAATATTCTATTGAGGTTTTCGTATATTACTTTAACCTGCCTTATAATTCTGGTTCATTGTCGCTTCTCTCCCATATTAAAAATAAAAAAAAAAGAAAACTTAATGTTCTCAGAGCATGTTAGGATAACTCAGGTTAGATGATAATAAGTATGAAATTTTCAAACAATCAAAAATTTTGACTTAGGAATATGATTGTGTAGACAATTTAAAATCTTCTAAATATACCAGCATATCAGAGGGAAATAACACTTAGTCTCAGGGAAAATAAGAAAAATATGGATTCACAGATTTCTTTATATGTATATGAAAAAATATAACAATTCAAGCAATATAATTTATTATTATTAATGATAAAAAAGACACTAAAGCAATGGTTTACCACATAAGAGTCAAATATTAGGCTGAAAGAATTTCTGAAAGAACAAAGGAAAGCGTTACATTAGTTGCTATTGTAAAGGTTACAAGTAGTATGAAAAATTATACCAAATTCATAGATGGGAAATATGATGACCAAATATTTTGAGCGAATAGCTTAAGGTTAGAGATCCTGATGGCTGTGCCATTTTAGCCACTTTCCATGTCTCATTTTTTATTATAACAGTTAATATTTATATACTTAAAGTAAAAATAAAAGAGTGAGACAGATATTTTAAAAAACATAAACAAAATAAACTTTAATATTTCCTAAACTCTAAGACCTTCATACATGAAACAGCTGTGAAATTGGAATGCCAAATGATTTTACCAAGAATCTTGATTTGCTTGAGCTTCCATTTTATCTAGGGGGTTACAAACAAGAAACTGAGCCTAAGGGAACTAGGCTGACATACTAATGATACTTTGTGGTGCTGCTAATAAACCCTAACCCCTGTCTGGAAAGAGGAAATATAACAAAGAAATCAGGCTGACACCGGCAAAGCCTTTTTATGGCCACAATCTTACAACAACATCCTGCTTGCTAATTAACAAATTGCAACACAAGGACACCCTGCCTGGACAGTCCATATGCCCCTCTAGTTCATATTGTTAGTGTCACCCTCGGAGCTCATGTACCCATCGTAACACATAACCCATGTCTCCTTCATCTCTCCCCACTCCACCACATCTTCCCTTTGTCTCAAGCAGCCAGATACACAGCTCCCCCAGCTCAACCTTTTTGAGCAGAAACCTCTTTTGGTACTGCTTCGCATTATTGCTACTTTAGCTCAAAAATTTGTTCTACACTCCCTTTTTAAGTTTGTTCATTCTGTTTTCACCATAACACAGTACTATATTGCTTTGATCTTTCAAAGCTGACCTTACTTGATAAACATCTCAAATGCTTAATAGTAATAAGGCAAGGTATTAACAAATAAACTTTTTTGTTATTCTTTCACTCGTTCATTCTGGTAAATGGAATGTATTATACACATGTGGATGAGAATGCACAAACTGGGTTTATGGAAATTATATTAAAAAGGTAAAGTGAACCAAGGGGCAAAATTGCTCATGGGAAAACTACGAAAGAAATTGATAACTATTTGAGGCTTTTTATATATCAATTCTGTCTTAGAAGAAAAACCTACATAAAGAATCATTACAGTCTTTAAACACTCAAAGCTAATTAAAACCATGAAAGAGTCCAATGTGAAGCATAACATAAAGACTGTTGCTCAATATTCTACCCGGAATTGGTCTCTGCTAGAGAGTAAGTTCTTCATATTCTATCTAAATGCCATAATATCAACATCTCGAATCATGATACAGGGAAAAGAAATATCTGCATTCATTCTTTTCTTAAATTCATAATAATGACTTTTCAGTCTGAAGAATAGCTATTATTTGCTGTCTAAATTATCATCAGCTAGATTATGTTGATATTTATGTTTCTGGAAAATCATGACATTTCTTCATGATAAATTCTGAATGCCTGTGCACTCAAGCGTCAATATAAAACATATTTTCAAATGTGGTCTAAACCAACTGTAGATGTAATAGCTAAATCTAAATTTACCTATATCAGTATTTTCACCAACATTTATAAGCCAAACCAAAATAAAGAGAGTTTGATTCAGATGCTTGTCTAAATCTGACAGAAGATTTAAAGTTCTTAGCACATTCTAGCATTTGTTAGTTGCTCTTATCATTTTTGATAATATTTTTATATAAATCTGAGATAAATTATGAGCTTCCTCCTCTAATTGTATTTCTACATTACCTCAAGGAAAACCCACTGTTATTCAAATCAATCTTTACTCCCAAAATGGTTGCTAGTGACACCCTGAAATTAGCATCTAACAGCCTCATCAATTCCAAATGACAAAGAAATAAGTGCCCCTATTGTATGATTAGGAATTAATTTCAAATCCAAAGAATAGTCTTGATTAATTTCAGCATATTCTTTATCTTTAAAACTGTTCATGACTTTAAAAGAATAAGACAATTGTATTACAGATTCCTTTTTTGATCTTCATATTTGAAATGGACACATTCTTTGCAGTTTTTTCATGTGAAAATTGATTTTAACACCTAGGGTTGTATTAGACTTCCTGTTACTCAAAGATGGGTCTGAAGCTCTGTAGAATTAATTTTTGTTATTATAGATTTCCTTGTTAAAGTCTAGAATTCATTATACTACATTTTGGTTTACATTATATACATTTTATTTTTCCAAAAGATTTTTGACTTTTCAGGACGAGTAGAGGAAAACTTGATTGAAAACTTTCAAATTAGAAACAGAGCTTTTATATAGGCAAGGTCATAATTTCTAAATATTCCTCCCCAAACTGGGGAATATAAAATTGTTATATTTGTTTACTACTCAAGTTAAAGGGGCCAAAAACATTCTGAAAAGATGCTAATAAACTTACCCCTTCCTCCATTGTTGAGGTTCTTTAAAGGTATTTGATTCTCCACTTTCTTGGAATAGAATTAGGTAGAATAAAAAAATTAAAAGAATGACCAGCCAAAGAAGGAAAAGGAGGAGGAGGAGGAGGAAGAGGCGAAGGGAGGAGGAGAAAAGGTAGGAGGGAAAGAGGAAAGGAGGAAGGAAGGAAGGAAGGAAGAAAATAAGTTTACAACTCTACCTCATATTAGGTTATCTTGGGTGAATGAGCCTCTAGGAATGATACTGTACAATTAAATTGTATAGGTCCAAAAACCTAATTCCAGTGGTCAGTATATCAGGTTTTAACTCGAGGTTAGTTGTATTTTCACCATCTCTTTTATTTTAAAGGTCATGTTTCTGAAGACTTCCCTTTTAATTTATTAATTAATTAGTTGCCAAGTAGATTAGTTGTTCCTTTTGTCAGATTCACTGTTGTACTAAGTCTCACCACAGAGTGTGCGAACCAGGTGGGAGAGTTTAGACGGTAAGAGACTTAAATCTTCGGGCTGTCCATGTGCAATTTGGACCAAGTCTCAACAGAGTTGCAACACCTACTCTTTAGTTCATTGGACTCGCCTAGGACAACTAACAAGGAGATGATGATGGTCAACGACCATCCCAAAGAACAGAGAGGGTCTGCAACTGCAAGCAAGATAGTCCCATCCATCTGCCCCGTGTAATCTAAGCCCCTTCTCAATCAGAAAGAGTGGCCATCACCATTCCTTAATCCTCAGGATTGGAGAATGAACGATGGACTAGACTAGTCTTACTGGTATTCTACTATAGACTTAATGTGATTCCAGCAATGGAAGAACTTTTATCATTGATGTGGAGGCAGTGGTCACTGGAGGTTCTGAGGGGAGGGAGAGGAAAAAATAGGTGGAATATGGGGGCATTTTCGGGACATTGGGAATTGTCCTGAATGATGTTGCAATGACAAATACAGGCCATTATATATCTTGTCATAACTTACAAAATTGTGTGAGAGAGAGTTTAAACTATAATGTAAACTATAATTCATACTTAGTGGCAATAATCAAATATGTGTTCATCAATTGTAACAAATGTACCACACTAATGAGGATTGTTGTTAATGTAGGAAAGTGTGGTAGAGGGAGGGAGTGGGGCATATGGGAATCCCCTATATTTTTAAGGTAACATTTATGTATCTAAAGTTTCTTTAAAATAAATAAATTTTTAAAAGTAGAATAGTCTTTTTCTGAGACTATCTCAATCACGCCCTATCTTAATCTTTGAGAAACTGGAACTAAAGCTGAAAAGATAGTTTGGGATTTAATCTTTACAACCTGATAGGGGAAGGAGAGATGGGGATTGAAGCAGAACTGAACTCTTCACTCCAGCTACACCAACTGATGCATTATCCTATGACTTTACATCTTTGTGCCTCATTCTTCCCTACATGTAAAGTTTTGCCCTGCTGGGATAAGCATTACCCAGTCCCTTTTGAACATTAACTACTGCAAATATTTTGGTTCCTTCCTTTCTCTGTGAATTTATTCTGCATGGACACTCACATTGATCATTGCCACTTAAACATTCAGTTATTTTTTAATATAATCTAAAGATACAGTTATTATCTTTGCCACCCTTTGGCACTCATTTTGTAGTACACTTTGTTCAGTTATATCAGCCCCTGGAACTAGAATTTCCTACAGGATAGTGATCAAAGGTCGTATACTTCTTACTATTCCTTATGGCTAAATAAATATTCATTGGTTGATTGATTTTCCTCTTTGCTTATCTATTCCACTTGATGAAAGTCAGGATTTCTCTTCTTATAGATTTCAAGGCTTCTCTTGTAAGCCATACCATCTCTTTATATATCTATATTGTAAAACAAGAAGAAACCAGAGTTTTGAAATACTTTATGAAATCTATGTCTTCAACATCGTATTAAAGTTTAACAGGGATTCACTGAAGTTTAATGCAATTTTACATTCATTTTTCTCAAACAAAAATGTTTGAAAACCTAAACAAAAGTCGTTCTATGTGGTATTTAAAGCAAATTTTGACAAGGATATATATTACTTTCCTTGTGTCTTTGTCTATGACCACCTTTAAACTGATTTTTTTGAATCTCTAAATCTATTTCATATGCATATTTATTTATACATATATACACACATATGTAGACTAAGATTATGACTTATTATCTGCTAAAATCATTTAATTTTGAGTTACCTTTCATATATTTTAAATAACAGAGGCAGTGTATATGTTGAATAACAAATCAATAAATCATGAGACCTTGAAATCCATTACAAGACATAATGTCTTTTTGCTAAGTTGGGGAAAAAAACATTTTCTACCACTGAGGTGAAATCTGTAAATCTGTATTTGGTTCTAGTGATTCGGAGACACCCCAGCAGGGTTTTGTTGTCAGCTGAAGCCCTGGGGACATTTGATGACTGGAATTCCTGTAAATGTAGTGTTAAGATGGTGGGTAGCAGTGGATTTGGCCAAAAATGCTCTGCCCCCTTTGTTGGCATCCCAGACCAAGAGTGGGCATCCCAGGTGTTTCTTTCTGAATGTGCCCTCCCTTTGCAAAACAAGAGTCTTTTCTATGGAAAGATCTGAGAAAAGATTCCACTGGCTTCCTTGAGAACATCCAACAGATAATATAAAATACAGAAACCGACATTCTTAAAAATCCCCTAGCCTGCACCTAAATCCCATTTGAGTGATTGTTCAAAGGTGCAGAGGAGAAGCAGATGTGGGGAGTTTGTAAAACCAATAATTTTTAAGTTGATGTGGTTTGTCTTCTGTTTCTCATTTAATCAAGAATCACAGATCCACAGTACATGTGATTAGTTAGTACATGTGACTTTAATTCAATGGTTTGGGGAAAATGTTAGATTTAAACATTTCTCCAGTACTTTCTAATCATTGTCAGAATCATTTTAAATTTTTTCAAGAATAATCTTGTACATATTTATACCTGATATGTTATCTAAGGCCAATCTGGCAATCATAGGTATTGCTTGATTGATTTGAATGAATTAAAAATCAATCCTGCAGTAAAAAAATATATAGTTGTTGTTCAGATGTTTTAAATAAACCTTAATAAGTGAGAATTTAAATTTTTGTGCTAATTCTCAGGTTTCTAATATGGAATATTTGAACCTTATACATCTTGGAAATCTAATTAGACAATGTTAAGTTCTTTCTAGTTGAAGCCACAGATGTTTCACACTGGGAAAATCAGCAAGCCCCAGGGTTTGTTTGGTCTAGAGGAGTGTCAAATTTTCATGGATAATTGAATAGCTAATAACTCTAAATTCTTTCCCGTAAACCAAGAGATGATAAATAATGATTGCACTAAAACTGTAAAATTAACCCTCTAGGCTAATGAAATTTTTCAGGAACCATTGAGGAAATTAATTTCTAGTACTTAATGTTTCTTTATTGCCAATCTTTCTAGAGTTCTATTATATCTCAAAATGTGATAAGAAAGGCATATAAACACAGCGGAAACATGCAATTCAAAAAAGAATGATATATCAAAGAGAAACTTCAAGTATCTTTCAACTTTTATCTTTAATAACTAATCTACTGTGGGGACAAAAAGAGTCTTCTTCAATTTGGGCCCGAGAATGACATTTTTTCCCTAATTTCTGATTCATGTACCACCAAATAAAGAGTTTTCATATACAAAATGTTATGCCTTTATGAAAACTGAAAAACTTGTATCAGAATTACATAACTTTTGGGGTTTTTTGATATAACCTAGTTTCTTAGGTATTTAATATAATTGGTCAACTCAAATTGTCACTTGAAAATTAATTTCTGAAGTATTTTATACAGTATTGGGGCTTCTAAGAACTTAATAGTGATACTTAAATGCCAACATTTTTAAAATTACCTTTATCTTCACTATCAATTCTATATAATCTGTAATATTTTAATCTTTTAGAAGATGGTGGATCAATTAAAGTCAAGCAACTTTCTGTTTTTAGTCTCTAAAGGAACAGTTTTCAAAGCTTAGTAGTACAAGTAAAAAGATCAAAAGATTGTTCAAGGAATATAACCCAACCACATATATTTACATCATGTGGTTTATTTCTCAGTCCAACCTTTAAATGACCTTGATGTTTCTAGCTTGGAGACAAAAGCTTTGCAATCCAAAAGGAACTAGGAAATAGCATACTTTTAAATCATGCATTAGCACTTAGCATCTGGAAATCCCAGTTGCAAAGGCCAGAGTTAAATCAGTGCAGTTTTTTATAGCTGAGTGCACCCAAACACAAGGGTAGTAAGAAGGCCCTTGGGTAAGTAGAGTATCATCCCAAACCCAACATTTCTCTCAATTAATGGCACACCTAGAGTGTTCAACAATATTGTTTCCCCAGTAAGATTTATGACTTGAATTACCTCATTGAAAATTGGCCTGTAAATGGTAGAAGCTCTCTGGAGCCACAACTCTGGCCTCTTCTGTAGTGAGAGAGGAGAGCATTGAGGAATTTCTCTAGACACCAATTTAAATTCCGTCTATTTGAGTTCCTGCTATTGATTTTTCATAAATGTTGAGATGAAAAATGTTATAACTCTAATATAGTGGGCAATTCGTGGACTAGGAAAATAAAATGAATAAAAGATCAAGAAAATGCAGATAATTCCTGTAGCATGATTTGCAAAATTTACCTTATCCTGGGGGATGGGTTAGATACATGGAAACATCTGGAGTAGATTGATTAACTAGTAAATGGGCTTTTACTGTAGGCAAAATCATATTTTCCAGTGTCCATTGTCAAAAATCCTTGGATAAATAATGTAAATAATACCTGAGAAAGATTAATAATTCTTTTAGTCACAAAATATTTTCTACCAAAATTCAGCTCACATAACTCCAAAAGTCATTTCATAAAGTAACTACTTTTTATGGCTATCAATGAGGTATCTAAGATTTTCTTTCAATCATGGTTAATTGCTTAATATGGCTCTCAGTTTTAAATAAACATGTAATTGTATATTTACTTTTGCTCATCCGAATACACTCAGAATGTATCATGACTTTTTAAAACTCTAAATATACTGTCAGTCATTTTTTTGTGTGTGTCGGGAAATGTCAAATCATATAAACATCAAGACTAACATTTTATTTGAGACTTAGTAGGCATTTAAACACAGTATATCACCCCTAATGTATAAGCAACCAAACTCACTCATGCCTGAGTGAGGGTGTTTTATTCAGGTTTTCTACTAGAGTTTGAACAATGGGTTTCTGGAACATGGTTGAAGTGATATATATATCTCAAGGTATATGTCTTTGAGAAAGGAGTTAGCTTTTTAAATTCCTGCTGAGGATGAAGGAGTGGGACCCTTATATTGACTCTGAGGTATCCATTGTAGGACTCTGAAATCTAAGGAGGATTCCGGGATAGAACTATACAACTTCATCTATAGATCTGAGGTGGTTCATAACTTGACAGGGAAAGCCATTGAGGAGAGTAGCAGCCATCATGTCCAAAGGATTTGCATCTTTGGACCAGCTTGAGATATTTCTTACTTTAGATAGAGATCCTGACCATTCCTGATCTTGGTTCTCTCTTCTCTCAAAATGTTAAAACAGGCAAATTTAGCCTAAAAATATCTTCTGATGAAGAAAGCAAATTTTAGCAACTTTGATAATTACTTTCCATGTGGTCATTTGCTACCAGTGAGATACTCAAAAAAAGAAAAATGGTTATATGTATTATATAAAATATGCAAGTAATATATAAGGTAAACAAATGGATTTTCAAAACTTAGTCACAAGATCTAATATTCTATAAGCAAATATATGTTCAAATATTCTTTGGTACTTATTTATTGAGAGTAATTTAGCATTATTAGAGGTATTATGTATATTTCATTAAAATGAATTAAAAACTTTATACATGGAAATCTTATTTAAATATTTCAAGAATTCTACAGAAAATATCTTTATTCTACCACCTGCTGAAAGTAATGGACAAACTCAATACCTCCTGATTGTACTTATTACAGTTTTGAATAGTTGAAATTATTATTCTTCAATACACTGTTTCAAAATTTGTCTACCTGTATGATCCAAATGCTGTTGCATTGTTTTGGGCTGCAGTGAATAGTTCTTCCTTTAAGTGACAGCCTGTCACATTGTTTGCCTGACTTATCAGGCTGTCCCAAAGGCTTCTTTTTTGGTTAAACATTATCAGATCCTGGATAGATTCAGATTTCTCACCAGTCAGTTCACCCTCTGATGAACATGATTTAATTTGTGAATGCCTCTTTGAAAAAAATAGATCAAGGAAAGTAACATTCTAGATGAACGCTAGCCAACTGAGTACAATGGAACCATGGAGACTTCTGTTTTGTCCTAATCATAAAAGTGATTAAGAAAAGTAGTTCACTAAAAGCTTAGAAAAATTATAAATCACACACACACACACACACACACACACACACACACACACACACAATTCCCTGTAATACCAGGGGCAATGCCTCTTAATAAATAAAAGGGGAAAAAATCCCTCATAGAAAACTTTAGGGAGCTCATTCAGAATATTGTATTTGGCCGATGTTTAGTATTTGAAGGAATTTTACCATGCACTGGGTTTAAAAAACAAAACAAAACAATTTTTAAATACAAAAATTCTTTCCATTTTTCTCCTTATTTAATTTCTTTCAATATTGCCTAACACAGGTGCTACATGTCTTTTTCTGGTTTTGTTTTCTTTTTGATTTTTTAATATCAAACTACATTACTATCTGTAAACAAAGGGAAACACTTAAAGGGCTGAACAGAGTATGATGTGTGTGTATATATATGTATATATATGTGTGTGTGTATATTTTAGAAAGGAACCAATCCTTCCCTTCTCTTTAATCAATCTCAGTATGACGATTAGATGAACAGAATTGCCTTATAAAATATTCATACAACACAATTTTTAGAGGCAGCTTAATGAGGTGCCTACAATTATTGTTGGGAAGAGTGACTGGAGAAATTCCTCAAATCAGAAATAGAGAGTTGAATGGGGTGGAGGTTATACGAAAGTTTTCTAAAGTAAACTTCTTTCTTTTGATGTTCCACTGAGTCTTCCACACAAATTGCAATTTGGGATTAACTCTACTCTTAGCTTTCTTTGATTCCATTCTCCATTCTGCCAAACTCTTTCGGAGAAACAAATAACCATACAGCTCTAACCCTGTATATATTCATTTTCCCTTGTGTTGCTCAGGAATTAACATGCTTCCTACATCACTAGCTCAACTCTACAGTTCAGTTCAACAGCCCTTTAAGGAAAACCAATGCCAGACAGAGAGTTTAGCCCTGAGGTAAATCAATGACTATAAACAACTTTGTTTTCAAAGTGATTGCAGACTCATGGCGTGAATAAATAAAATGGTTTCATATATCACGGGTATCCTCTTCTCCTTGTCTTCACTTAGTTCATTTTGTTAACAGTTTCTTTTTATATGACTGCTTTAGAAAAGGGAGAAGGGCTACCTCTAAACAAATCAAAGTCTCTCTCACTAATTGCTGTCTAGAAATCAGTGAGGAGAATTTGTGTTAATATTTGTTCCATTCATTCAATCAATCCAATAACCCAACCTAAAAATAAAGTCTTTTGATAACTATTTTTGCTCTTCCTTTCATGGCTTTTGACAAATTCTCTTTTCATCTTGGTCCAATTTTTTAATACATGGAGTTGTGGGGCCCTGATGACATTTATTTATATATATATACTTTTTTTAATTTTTAATTTTTATTTTTTTCTAAAGCCATCCCATCTCAGATTATCTTCCAGGCTGAACATTTTTATGTCATTCTGACTTCTCTTCCTCAAACTTGACATTGAGTGTACTCTTTCCTTCTATTCAATTTCCCATGTCACCACCTTAGCCAGGACCTTTTTGGCCTACACACGTTACTTCACATATCTTCGTTGATAATCTCGCTTTCTTGAGATTCATTTTACAGACACCCCAGTGTGAAATTTAGCAAATTAAATGACTATTTTCAGCACATTATGGTGCGTCTCTGCCATCTACTATATGATGCTTTTTTCATTCCATCAAATCTAAATTTCATATTAAAGATTTCCATAAATATGTCCCACAAAAATTTCTCAATATATTGCTTTCACGATCTCCAAACACAGCCTTTCTCTTATTGAAGATCAATTTATTTGTATTCTCTGACTCTAACCTCTTGGCACATATTAGTGTTCTCATCTATGCCTCTCACCACTCTATAGATACCCAACAATTATTCCTAGGCTCACTTACAGCTCCATTTTCTCTCTAATGTCTTTCTAGGCAACCCCAACCCTTTTCCTTTTTTCTGTAATTTTGGGTTTTGTTTTTTTTTTAAATATAGTACATATTAATAGCAGTGATAATGGTAATTCTATCACCAGTAATAGCTAAAATATTTTATATCTACTATATCCCATTGTTCCAAGAATCTTCCATATTTGACTTCACTTTCTCTTCAAAACAACCCTATGAAGCAAGTATTATTATCACCCCCATTTTATGGATGAGGAAACTGATTATAGAGAGATAATGATAAAAAGTGGTAGAGCAAGAAATTAAACCCAGCCTCATCTCCACTGCTCTCTAATGCCCTAAAGGGCCTCCTGCGCATACCTCTTAAGTTCATCTGGACAAGAATCATACTTGAGCCCATAAAACCCCTCTTAACCCCATGATTGGCTTATTGTGGCATTTAAAGAGTAATTAATGATTAATTTCTTTTTCTTTCATATAAAACATTCCATCTAGGAGAGTTTATGGAAAGAATGTGTTTCTTCTCAATAATAGTGGAACTCACCCATTACTGGGTTTCTTTCGAAGAATTTCTATGCATACTGAAACTTTACATACATTCCCAAGTTTGTGCCAAAGTTAAAATAAAATATCTATGCTTATTCAGTGCCTATTCAAATCAAATAAAAAGGAAACCCATCCTTCTACAAATAAACAATAAGTATGTCAAATTTAATTCAAAGAAAACTAAACTACATTTTCCCTCATTGTAACAATATTCAGAATGTCTTCGGCAATGAGATAAAATCTTGCTTCTTTTTTTTTTTGCCATTAAATCTTTCTGCATATGGAACTTTTGCATAGTTTCATTAGAGCCTGTTATATTATGGCATAGAAGTTAAAATACAGGTTGTAAAGTTAAAAAAAAGTTCTTGGTTCTAGTCCCAGCTCACTTCTTACCAGCTCTGTGACTTCGGGAGAGTTAATTAACCTCAATTTTGTTCGCTTCTAATAAAAATAGGGTTGCCAGATTTAGCAAATAAAAATACAACTTTTAAATATGATGATATTCATAGTGGAGAGATGCATGTAAACCACTCAGCAGAATGCCAGGCAAATAATGACCACTCATAAACATTGAGTGTTATCATCAATATATTGTTTGAACAAGCCGCTCATTGTGTAAGTCAAGTCCTCTCCACATTTTCTGTCATTTCTACTTGTGGAACATGAGGTTCAGTGGTAAATAGGAATTATCTATGCAATCACCAAAATGTCCCTAAATCTTGATAGTGATAAAATACATTTTTAAAAGCCATCTTCTGGGAAGCGGGAGTGGCTCAGTCGATAGAGCCCCCGTTTACCATATGGGAGGCCCCGGGTTCGCTTCCCGGGGCTTCCTTGTGAGGGCAGGCCAGCCTGCGCAGCCTAGTGGGCTGATGCAGCAAGCTCTCACAACAGGAAGCGGGTGTGGCTCAACCGATAGAGCCCCCGTTTACCATGTATGAGGCCCCGGGTTCACTTCCCGGGGCCTCCTTGTGAGGGCAGGCCGGCCCGCGCGGCGTGAGGGGCTGATGCAGCGTGACCTCACAGCAAGGGGAAGATAAGCAGACACGGAGAAGACACACAGTGAATGGACACAGCAAGCACAAGCAGCAAGGGGGGGATAAATAAATAAATAAATAAATCTTTAAATAAATAAATAAAAGTCATCTTCAGATAAATTCATGTTTAAGAGTCTAACTAATAGGCATCAAATGCCTGTGCTAAACTTAGACAAATGTGAAATAATATACAAAAAATAGAAAAATGTTACAAACTATTCCTATCTCTCTGTTTATATTTATAAATACATTTGAAAGGGGTGCTTTGCTTAGCAAATGCTGACTACTTGGTGTTTGATCTAGGCTAGCATTGTGTTCTCTGTGGTATTTTCCATCTGAGCAATGTTACTTGAAATGTTCAAACCCGGTTACGGGAAATAAAGAATGAATAATTTTCACTTATTTTCCAGAGGAAGTTTTATTGTCTTACAGTAGTAGAATAAAAGCAACAACATTTCAATGAAGATAGCCTTATTTCTTACTAGTCTACTAAATGCAACTGATTTGCAAAAACAGAATGCTCCTATTGTAAGGGGATTCACATCATCTGTTTGTTTCCTTAATATTTATTTGCTTATTTTCATCTTCCATTTCTCCCATAAAAGGCAAATAGTCTCTTCTGGGGTGTCTTCAATTAGAAACACAGAAATGCTCAACCCCTCCTACTAGAAGAATTATCCGTTAAGTGCCGCTCCCATCCTTTCTTACGCATAGTCCTCCACAGGCTTTCCATTGCCACTAAAACAAAATATCTACTCATTCTGCCTTTCACAGTGGATTACTGTATGAAAAAAAGCAGTGGCCTGTGAAGTCAACAAATTCACATTCAGGTCTGGGCTCATGATAACTTTGCGTATACCTCTGAGCCAATCCTCAATTCTCTGGGTGCTCATTCTCCATTGAAGCAGTGACCTCAAAAGTCCTTTCATGAACATTCCAAACTTCCAGTCACCCTTCCATCGCAAAGTCAACCTGGTAACCACTTCCTCAATAGCCACTCATTACCCCACCGTACTTTGACTGATCATTCTGCCCACATGACCTGCCCCCCATCTATTCATGGCCCATCCACTCCTGAAACTCACCTCAAATATTACTACCTCCTCAAAGCCACACCTCACCCCTCCAACAGGGTATAATATTTCCCTCCTTTGAATTCCTGTCTTTGTTTCTTCTGGCACTTGACCTACATCCTCCTAATATTACAATCAGTTGTGAATTTTTCTAATCCACCGTACTGAATTTTAAGCTTCCTAGGGACAAGGATTAGCCCTTACTTATTTTTTTATCTATGTATTTTTTTTTGTTTCATTTAAATTAGCTAAATTATGTATTTTTAAATTGAAATCACATCTTAAGATTTTAACTTATGAAAAGATTACATGAGCTTTATTATAAAAAGTGTGAAAATTGAAAATATTCTAGAAAATTTAATACTAAAATTCAGATTGGGGTTATAGGATGGATGTTTTCTACTGTTTCTTGTCTCTTTCTCTTTTTACAACAGATTGTCCAAATTCGACAAATTTTATATGAACTTTGTAATAGGTTTTATTAATTTATTTCTTTTTCTCAGACCAGGTCATATCAGTGTTATTATTCACCCCATTTCAATGGGCATTGGCATTTTGATTACTGTACATGGCCACAAATATTACCTCATTTACTTTTGGTCTTTGCCAATACAACAAAAATACATAATAGATTGCTGTAATACAGACGAGATAGTTTTATCACACAGTATGTGTACTTGATTCTGCCCATTGTCATTCCTGGTCAGAAGTTATATCTTAGAAAGACACACATCTACTCTGTAACAAGAAAAAATGGTAAATATGAAATTCATTCTGTTCTCTTACTTTATGTACCATTTTCAAAAGCTCAAGAGATCCTTGGAACAAGATTTATGCTTTTCTTATTTAAGAACTTCAGAGAGTCAACTCTCTTTCCTGAAATTGGAGAAGCAAAACAAATGACCTCAGTTTTCAATTGTGCTATAGTGTTCAAGGTTTAACTCTGAATTAGCACTTCCCTGTTGAGTTCAAATCACCTTCATTCTTTTCAATTGTCTACTTTGCCATTTAGTAAAGAAGCCGTATTCCCAACTGAAGCATGCCTTTAAAATGTAGGAAATAATGTAATGCCAATTCTTTAAAATACCAAGGAAAAGGAAAGGTTTCTTAATGTGGAATTTGCATATTTCTGGTTTGGCCAATATTATAAAGATTTAAAATGTTCTCATAGTACAGAGTAACATTATTCATAATAAGGGCATGTTAATATGGCAAAAACATGCTGCAAAGCTTACGCTCATATGTTGGGTTGGACTTCTGCCACCACCACAGTGGCTGTGGGCTTCTGTCTTTGGCCTCACATTTTACACACATCCCAGTATATGGCACATTCCCAACCCAACACATACACCCTGTTGTGTCTTACTGTTTAATTATGGCTCATATTTTCAGCATATGCTTCATACTGTCAACAAAAGAAAAAAAGCCTTTTTCGATTTGGACCAAATTTAGTGTCTTTAAAATATTCAAATATGCTGTTTCACAATAACATATGGCCATGAACAATGTTTTTCATTTTTTTTCTAACAGTATCTCTCTTTAAGGATAAATCACGTATTCCAAGATTAAATTAAATGGGCCCTGCTGTTAGAGAAAAATGTTTTTGTGCTTCTGCTTGGTTTCCTATATTAGTGTTTATTAAATCTTTAAAAACTTAAATAACCTCATGATAAAATTCAGGAATATAAAAAAATTACATGTGCTTACACTGTAATGGCTTTTAGTATATTAAAACGTAGCTGTAAAGTAAATGATTTTACATAATAGAATAATAAAGTCGGGCTTTAGGTGGTATCATATAATGCCAAATTGTGCTATCAAACAAAGTTCTTGGATATGGAGTCACTTTCTAAATTCTAGCCCTTCTGTTTTTCTAGTGTAACAGTGGACTATATGCATACAGTCCTCTGAGTCAGGGGGAAGAAACCCCATCTTCCTCCTCCCTCTTAAATATTCATGACATTGTACATTTATATTTTATTTTCAATTTTGCAATGCCCTTCCACAGCTATGACTGTATATCAATCTTAAAACAAGCTCAAGAGGGAAGTTGGTCAGCTATTTTTATACAGTGTAGTTTTGGAGCTCCCTGTTCCCTGCACTTACATGTTTCCAATTGATGCCTTCATAAAACAGAGTCTAAAATAGATTCACCCTTTATATTCTCTCTCATGGCAGCAAGTTTATTTCCTTCAGGGCACCAAAGGCGACTTGTAATGATCTTACATAAATATTCATATACTTATTTATTTTCCACCCCCCTCACCAGAATATAAGATCTATGCGGCCACTGTGTCCTCAGCCCAGTCTCTGGCTATAATAAATGAATGTAGCTAAGGAAGTTTGTGTCTTGTCCAAGGTCATACAATGCGTTCAACTCAATATAATATTTTGAAGAAACAACTCTGTGGACTCCAGGCTGGCACACACCTCTACTGTGCCATTCATGCACAATTAGTCTGAGGACAGCTAAGAATTATCCAGCAGCCTCTATTTAGCCTATGGCCAGACTATTGACCACAGATGGAAAAATCAGCAGAAGTAAAGTAATTATTTGCCAAAAGATGAGGTAGGTTGTAAAAACTGACAATTTCAAATAGATGAACGTTTAGAATAGACATGTTATTTTTGTTTCAAAATTAATCCATTTTGCTTCAATTGACCTGCCACTTCATATTACACAGTAAATAGAAAACAAGAATTGGAAACTACCTTGAAAAGTCATTGTATCCTTTCCCTGCCCTGTTACTAGCATCCTGCTGTGCTGAAAAGGAACAAATTGGAAACAAACATTACATACTAGTCTATCTTTCTGCATATTTAAATACCAATTCCATCTCTATGTTGTAGTATACATCATATACTATTTATGAAAACATTCTCATTGCGGCAATTATGCCCTAAACAATAGCCTAGGGACTGAAGGAACAAAGGCAACATTTTCAGCAAATATCATACTTTTATAAAATATCTTACTTAGATAGTAGAAGACTCTTTGAGGTCTTAACACAATGTGCTTAAAGAATGTTAAATACTATCTGGGCAGAGGTGAAGTGTTATTTGCTTGTTTGTTTGTTTTTTTGTCAATGTTCCATTTGATTTCAAATAAAACGATTTGCAATGTTAATTGGATAGATAGTAGAGTATTATATTGCATGAATGTATAAAGACTATTTAAATTGGTGTTTTCGTAAGATTATCTTGTAAATAAAGGAAATCCAGTCATATTGCTCATTTTGATGTACACTGCCCTTTTTGGTTATTTTAAAACATATAAAAAGTTATGTAATTAGCTTAATGTCATCAGCCAAGTATAACTAAAAAAAAAAAAAATACAATACACATTTTCTTTAGTGATAAACACAAAAATGCCTCACCTCTTCAAATAACTTTTTCTCAATTTTCACGGCCTCTGATTAGAGGATAAATATGAATGTCATCTCTTAAGACTGCATTTTTCCACTGGATCTAAGTCAGTCTTCATCCTATGCCCCCCCCCACAC
>JAQZBX010023979.1:0-30465 GCA_029593785.1 Cabassous unicinctus
TGGAAAATGGCAGAGGGCCTTTTTTGCTATTGAGAGATGAGAAGGAGGTAGAGATGGGAGTAATAGCTCAATGGGATGTCCTGGACTGAAGTTCAGTGCATCACTGGTGCTTCATTTCTAAACTGGGAACAAGCTGGTAGCTTCTCCAGCTCTGTCTCTGGACATGCTCATATTTAACATCCAACCAATAATTAATGCCCCAAACTCCTACACATTCACATCTGTCAAAATTAAAAGGGGCATCTGGGACAGATTTCCTTTTGTTTTCATTGACGTGTCAAATGCCACAGTGACAGCAAAGAAATAATCTTCAGTTTGTATATAATGAAGTCTGAAATTTCCATCTCCACACATTGATCATTAATTTTATTTCAGTAGATAAACTGACAGTAAGGTCTCAGGTACTTATATAAAATTTTAAAGAATCAACATAACTACTCACATCTACAATATTATTCTTTGCTTTAACTTTAAAGTTCATTTTGTCTATATGCACTCATTTTCAGTTTTGTCATCATCTGCTAGATTCCTCAACAACCAAATCATTACTTAATCCTTGACATATACTCCTGTATCCTGAAAAATATGGTTTATTGGAAAGACAACTGCATTGGGGATAGAAAAACTGAGTCTGCCATTAACTAGCAAAATTATCTAGGCTAAGTCAGCCAACCTCAGTTTCCTTATCTGAAAAATTTATTCCTCCAACAAATATTTATTGAGTATTTTCTGTGTGCCAGGCACTGTTCTGGGTGCTTAGGCTACATTAGTGAAATAAACAAAGATCCTTGCCCTCAGAGAGCTTACATTCTAGAGGAGCCAAACAATGGAAGAGAAATGTAATAAACAGGATAATTATATGATAGTAGGTGTAAACTGTTATGGAAAACATTGAAAATAAATTGTGGGCAGGGGAAGGTTGAAAGCTGGCTGGCTCAAGGGTAGGACCTCGTTGAAGAGGTAACTGAAAGGACGTGAAAGAAATACTGTGCAAATGTCTGGGGGGAAAATATTCCAGGCAGAATTCTTAAGAGTGTGCTTGACCTATTCTGGGAGCAGTAAGGAGGCCAGTGTGGCTGAAGCAGAGTGAGCAAGGGCAAGAGGGGCAGGAAATGACATCAGGAGGTAGCCGGGGCCAGAGCCTTTAGGACCTTGTAGGCATTTGGGAGGCTTTTGAATTGTTTTTCAAGGAGTTAGCATAGCTGCTGTTGGACCAGAAGAACCAGAGCCCAGCCCATCCTCTGGGCATGAGTGAGACTCCCTTGCCCTTGGTCACACCTTGCTTTTATTCCTGCCAGGAGTTACCTCGCAGCTATCTGGAGGAAGAATGTTCCAGGCAAAGTTCCTAAGAGTGTTCCTTCAGTCTTTCCTCTCCTTTACACTCCATTTCTGCTGGTTGACCTCAGAGGAGGTTTATAATGGGTACGACCTTTAGGCCAACCAAATGGGCAACTGTTCTCTTTTGAGCTAGCCCCATGGGACTAGGTGCCAGAGCCTGTTGCCTTGCATTTTACCTTCAGGGACCTCTTGTGATGTTTTCCTGCCATCCAAAAGGTTAGGCCTGGGTTATGCCAAACATCACATAGGTATTTCCTATGCACCTTTCTACTCTGCACAGGGCAATTGAAGCATGCAAATTATGAAAAGACATGGCTCTTGGGAAGGGAGGTGCCATTTCTGGTACCTCATGTGCTAAATGCTTTACATTCTTTATTTACCTTAATCCTTGCAACACTCCTGCCTCCCTCTGAAGTTAGCATTTTCCCCATTTTACAGATAAGGAAAAGGAGTTTCAGAAAGTTTAGGAAACTTGCCTACAGTCACTTAGCTAGTAAGTGTCAAAGGATTCGGTTCCCAAGTGCTCGTCCTTACCACTGTATCACAGTGCTTCTCTTGTCCCTGCAAGCCATTTTTTTTTTTTTTAGGAGGTACTGGGGTTTGAATCTGGGACCTTATAAATGCAAAGCAGTCTCTCAACCACTGAGCTCCACTCGCTCCTCTGTGTGCCTTTTAATATAATGGGGAAATCAGGTGTACATATATGAAACATTTTAGTGCAACAGCATGCTGGTTAAGAGTTTGGGCTCTATAGTCACACAGACTGGATCAGATTTCCCAGTCTCTGTGATCATGGGTAAGTTACTTCACTATTCTGGGCCTCAGTTTCCTTTTGTAAAATATGAATGATATGGATCCCCACCTCATAAAATTGTTGGAAGGATTAAATGAAATAATGCCCACAAAGTGCACAGAATCTCTTACATAATTGCTAAAATATGTTAACATTTATTCTCATACATTTTGATGGAGTTTTAAAGAGCGCAGATGCTTATGTATAGAATGATATCTCTGGAGGGCTTGTAAAGAGGCAAAAGGAACTGGTCACAGGAGCTGCTGAGATGGGAGCTGAGGAGCTGGCACAAGAGGAAGACTTCCTTTTCACTTTGATTATTTGTACACCTTGTTGGGCCATATGCTATTAATTATTCAAATAAACAAGAAGAAAAATTTAGAGAAATGCTATTATCATTATAAAGAATTTGGCCTAAGTAATACATCAGTGGGGTAGAGTGATTTGGGAAAGTTTCTCAGAGGAGGTGAAGTAGGTAAAGAATTATGATGACAGAAGAAAAACCTGGGGGGCATTTTAAGTGAAAGACTCTTGCAGAGCATAAAGGCAAGAATGAGCAGCCAGTGAATGCGGTCCATTTGGCATTGTGTTGGTTTTGTGGAGATGCCTAATCCAGGCAATAGATTGGAGTGGGGTGCTTTTCAAATACCTGTAGTGGAAGAGAAAGGGTGTATATAAGAAATGGGCAAAAACACTCTATCTCAAACACAAAAATTGAGAAAAAGCAGTTCTGGAAAAAGATTGTTGGTTGAGGAGAAATTCCATGAACGCTGCTGCCGGAATTGTTCTGGTTCATCAATCCAAATTGAGCTGGAGGAACCTTTGACATCCCCCTCTCTCTGCCCGCAGGTCGGCTGTCTCCATTCCTCAGGTCATCACTCATCAAGAGGGGATAATCCCAAGGACAGCAGGATCTGCTTCATCACTTGGATTTAGGAGCGAGAAACCCATCAGGCAGCTAAACAGTAACAATGACCTACCATTAAATGCACTGGGAGAAGAGCATGATGAGGAGTTTGTACAAGAAGAACCCAGGAGCACTTGCTGACAGTGCCTACAGGGATGTTCACCGCCGTGAGCTCTGCCCACTGAACTGCAGTACAACATCTCCCCCCGCCCTCCCCCCCAGAGATGCTTGGATGTGGGCACAGTGTCAGCTCAGACAGTGGTCTGCGCATGGACTTAGAGCGACTGTAGCGTCAGATAGACCAAAGTTTGAGTTCTCATTCTGCCACTTCTTCTAGTATGATTTCAATGTTTAAATCTCTCCGAGCCTCAGTTTCCTTGTCTGCAAAATAGGACTAATGCCTAGATAAGGCCTTTTAAGAGGATCAAATGCAGCATCGAAAAGCCCAAGCTAGGCCCTTCCTTTTATGGAAAAAAAAGCAAGGTATAGGACCAATAAAGGAACCAATAAAACAAAAACCATTCTCAAAATTATCCTTAGTCTTAGGCATTCAGTATCAGAATGCGTGCTTATTTCTTTACCTCAGATTCCAGGGGGATGGAGGGAGTGGGGGTGGGGGGTGGAAAAGAGAGAGAGAGAGGGAGAGAGAGATGGAGAGGGAGAGGGAGAGGGAGAGGGAGAGGGAGAGAGGGAGGGAGGGAGGGAAGGAAAAATGGGGCAGGCAGGAAGCCAGATTCTGACTCTTACACAACAAAATTCACTCTAAAAATTTTTCAGACAATGCTGCTCTCCTTCCTCAAGCACTGGGGCCACAAGGCATTATGCCAAAGAAGCCAGCAGCCTGGCAGATATTTTAAACTGATCCTGAGATCGAACGACAGGCCATTTGCACCATATGCCACTGACACATTAATCTAGGCCAAGGATGTTAGGCACCTGGGGACAGCCATGCTGAAATGCCATTTAGGCAGGGCTCACCAACTCCAGTGGCAGAAGTTCATCAAAGCAAACAGCAAAGGCAGCCAAGAAGATATAAGTGGAAAGGAGGAGTGAAAGGGAGGTGCCGTGTCCACACTTGAAAGATTTTCCTTATGCTTTGAGCAGAGCTGCAGATTCAGCAAAACACATCAAAACTGGGTACTAACAGGCTGGACAAATGAGAGCCTGCTACCTTTGTACCCACTACACTAGTCTTCCATCCATTGGCAAAGACTGGGCGATGCTCCAGTCTACCAGAATGGCCTGCTTTATCCCTGCAGTTTCATTGTAAAAAGCCTGAGCATGTGGTTGCCGAGCCACTATAGCTGTCCCAGTGTCTGGCTTCCTAGGATCCAATTTGGTGGGAGCACTCTGGGCCTTTCATTTCTCTCTCCCCTGTGCCCAGCCCTGTTTCTTGGTTACCACGAGCAGTAATGAGCTTCTCCAACCCAGCATGAGGACAGGCTCACAGCCAGAACATGAAAAAGGCTGAGCTCATGTGGGGCAACTGCTCTATTTCATGGGCAGATCACACATCTGTTTGGTTTTTTTTTTCCTTCTGCTGTGATGTAACTACACTAATGATTTTTTAAAGTAGGAATAAGGGAGTACTATGGCTTTCTGGAAAAAAAGCCACACAGCAGGATAACTGCAGCAGACGTCATAAAGGAGCTCCAAATGAAATGTCCACCCACTCCTGCCATTGTACCAAATGATTTTCCAGGAGCAAAAGGACCATTCTAACTTAAGGAATTGTAATAAACAAATAGAATCACTGCCTTAATTATGTTCTTCCAGGAAAATGAGGCTGAAAATTTTCAACTCTTCCTGTTAATGTTAGTTGCTTTTCATTGTCAGAAGAATCTGAGAGATCATAAAAATAAGAATAGGCCACCAAAGAATGTGGGCATTTCCCAAAGTTCGCTATAGTGAGTAGTTCTGAGTTGTGATTGAAAGTATGGCCTCTGGATTCAGCCATTGATTGAAGTCCAGAGCTCTATCCCTTACCCACTAATGACCGTTGGCATTTAATACTCCCAGTCTGTTTCTTCATCTGTAAAGTGGTACAGAGTAACTCCTCCTGTCAGAGTTGTTACCAGAATTAAATGAAACTGTGTGTAGCAAGGAGCATACTTCCCGGCATGTTATAAGTGTATCTATGTTAAAATTATGCCCTGATCTTGGGGCCCACAGGCCACTTATGCTTTTCAACAGAGAGACATTATTTTTGTGAATTTTTTGCAAAGACTAAAACGTTATTTCAATCAATTGGCATTTTCTGGGCATTTACTACTAGACCCATTGGGCTGTGTTATGCATTATGAAAGAGTCATAAGAAGTAGAAGACGTGGTTTCTGCTCAGAAGTATCTTCAAGTCAGCCTTGAAGAACGGTAACACCACCCTTAATCCAAGTACCAACGCCTTCCAATCCCACACTCTTGTTCTCAGCACCCAGAAAAACCATCTTAAATGATAGTCAACCTCGATTGCAGTAGCCTCCTAACTGGCCTCCCTGCATCTATCCTTGACCCCCACAGCGTATCCACAGAGCACCAGAGAGCTCTATGTAATGTAAGTCATATCATGTCACTCCTCATCTCAAAATCTGCTGACGGCTTCCTATCTCACACAGAGTAAGATTCAACAGCCTTACTCTATCTCTAAAGCCCTGCAAGGTCTGGGACCCAGTTGCCTTCCTGACCTCATCTTTCTCTCCATTACTCCTTCCACTCCTGCCACACTGCCTTTCTCAAATGCACCAAGCACGTTCCTGCTTTGGGACCTCTGCACCTGCTGCTTTCTTTTCCTGGAATGTTCTTCCCCATATACCCATGAGGTTTGCTCCTTTACTTCATTTAGGTTTCTGCTCAAACATCACGGAAATCAGGTAAAGCTTTCCTCACCATGCTCTGTAAATTGTCACTCAATCCTGAAATTTTCTGTCCCCTTAATTTGCTTTTGTTTTAGTTTGCTAAAGGCTGCCAAGTCAATATACCAGAAATAGGTTCGTTTTTACAATAGGGATTTATTAATTTATAAGCTTACAGTTCTGAGGTCATGAAAATGTCCATATCAAAGTTTCATCAGGTGATGCTTTTCAGCCCAAAGACTGGCTGTGGCGATCCAGGACTCCTCAGTCACAATCTGAAGATCTCTGCCTCTCTTCCAGCTCTGTGGCTTTGTCTCTCGGTTTCTGTGGGTTCCTGCCTGAGCTCCTGTGTCCTTTTCTCTCCGTATGTCTCTCCATACTCATCTCATTTATAATAGACTCCAGTAAGAGGTTAAGACCCACCCTTGGTCATGCCTTACCGAAGTGATTTAATAAAAAACCCTTAACTTAGGTAATTTAATCAAAACCTACAATAGGTTCACATCCACAGGAGTGGATTAGCTCTAAAGACATGATCTTTTCTGGAGTCCATACAATCTCAAACTACCACAGCTTTATTTTTCTTTACAGAGACTTCATGACTAATATAGGAAGATTAATACCCTTCCCTATTGCTATAACTGATCTGAAGACCATAATTGATATTTACCATCTTTATCTTCTACCATTCATTCTAGATTTTCCCTCATCCTTGGCCAATACTTCAGCTGGTCTAGGTTGCTTTCCAGGTGGAGTGACTCAGAGACCTTCATCCCCAAGTGGTCTGAGTTGCTTTAGACCAAAAGGGCTGAGGTTGCTGTAATTTCCCGTTTACAGTTGTCATTGGGCATAGAGTTATCATCAAGATATGCCCCAGTGAATCCCTGGATCCTAGATATACTCCCTCCTGTTCTGCTAACTCCATTGTGTAGTAGCAGTCCTAGTTCCTCATATTAATCAGGATCAGTTTACCCCTAATACAAATCTCACAAGTGGGCCACTGGGAATGATGGTGAAAGGGACCAATACTATTTCTACCCATTTATTCCTGGAACACATATTCTAACCATTAGAGACTTAGCACTACTAGTTAAGTGCATATACTGCATCCTGGAAGATGCAGTCCAAACCCATATGGTGTTATATCCAAGATGGCACTGTAACCAAGCCTTTAGTAGGTCATTACATTATTCACCTAGGCCCACTGCCTCTGGGTGATGCAGTACATGGTAAGACCAATGGATGCCATGGTCATGTGTCCATTTTCACACCTCTTTATATAAAATGGGTGTAGGGAAATGGCTGTGGCTCAATTGGTTGGGCTCCCGTTTACCATATGGGAGGCCCTGGGTTCGTTTCCTGGGGCCTCTGGTGAAGGCAAGCCAGCCTTGTGCGGCGCGGGGCGCTGATGGCCGATGACGCAACAAAGGGAGATAAGCAGACACAGAAAAATGCAAAGCAAATGGAACAGCGAGCACAAGCAGCAAGGCGGGGATAAATAAATAAATAAAAATAAATCTTTAAAAAATAAATAAATAAAATAAAATGGGGTCTAAAGCAATGTTGTGTGAGATCCCAAATCAGTGAAGAAGGCACTCTGTGAGCCCTCAAGTAGCCATGTAGCAAACGCACTGGTCAGGGAAGACAAGACTCATATATGCAAAGTAAGTGTCACTTCCGATAAGTATTAATTTCTGCTACCTCCAGGATGGAAGGGTTAGGATATAATCAATTTGCCACCAAGTGACTGGCTAGTCTTGAGAATGGTGCCTTGTCTGGTCTGTGCTAGTCTATGTTGCTGGTAGGATGAATATTCAGCAGTGGTGGGAGCTATACTGGCCTTGCTGTTGTGTCTGTGCATAGTATCTACCTCTGTCACCATGGTCATTCCATTCATGAGCCCATTGTACAAGCATTGGAGTGGCCATAGAGATAGGCTCACTCATAGCCACAGGGCAAGTCATCCTGCCTACTTGGTTGTTGATGCTCTATTAATTCACTATGGTGGATGCTCATAGGAATTAATATGAGACTCAAAATTTCTCACCCTTTATACCTACCCTGTAGGGAAAGCCTATACAAATGAACATTATCAAACTGGTCACCACTATGGCCATTTAGAATGTGCTTCCAAATTGTCTGCCCAAGGGACAGAAGAGGACAGCTTTTCCTACCAGCTTCCAACCTTATTAGCCAAGGGTTTCCCTAAAGGGTGTTAATTTTCTTGAATTTCTAGGTATATATATGTGTGAGTGCCAAGCAGATTCCTGCAGACATCACATTCAGGTTATCAGAGAAGCCTAGGTTAGGGACTGTAATAGATTCATGGTCCAGCTGAGACAAGTGGTTGCAGCAGCAAAAGTTGGAATAAAAGGTTGGCTGAGAGGATATGAGGTGAAGTCTAAAAGGTTTCTGAGATACCTTTAAAGCATGGGGAGGCAGGTGATTGTAAGAACATGTTAAATTATGTATTTCAAATAATTAGATAACAGGATATTTTAAAATATGTGCTAATTGTATGGTGCTGCCAACAAAGGCGAAAAGTTTTTAGCAAAGGAAGAGAGGTGGATGGGCTCAAGTTGGTAGGAAAGGAGCTGGGGCCTTGAGGCATGACTGAAGGGAAAGCGAAGGATTCTCCATGTTAAGGAAGCTGAAGTAAGAATGTCCTGGAAATGACCAGGAGTCAAGGGCAGGAGAGAGATCGCTCAGACTGCTGAGAGTACAGAGATTCTCTTAGTGTAAATAGAGTTTCTGTCCTGCTTCCTCCTACGAGATAGACCAGTATCTGTTGATGTAGTACTTGGCTAAACAAACATGCTCTGAAGCGAGACAAATCTGCCTTTGAATCTTGCCTCTACTGCAATCTTCAGTTTCCTTGTCTTTTTTTTTTCCCCCCAGATATTGGGGGCTGGGAATTGAACCTGGGACCTTATATGTGGGAAGCCGGTGCTCAACCACTGAGCCACATCGGCTTCCCTGAGATGGTCTTCTCATTTGTTTTCCTTGTTGTTCATTTTCTCCCTCCCCCCCCACCACCCCAGGAGGCACCAGGAACTGAACCTGGGTCCTCCCATGTGGGAAGTGGGACCTCAACCACTTGAGCCACATCTGCTCCCAGTTTTCTGTCTCTTAAATAGAGGTAATAACAGTACCTACTTCATAGATTTATAGTGAGGATTAAATTAATTACTTTATATAAAGTACTTAAAAGCATGCTTGACACATGACAGGACCTAATAAAGATTAGCTGTTGCTGCTACTACTACTACTACTACTGCTACTACTACTACTACTATGGAAAGTACAAAAATAGTTTTTAAAAAGCAAAGGAAACCTAACTTGAACAAAATAATAAGGATAGGAAGCATTGGGCAGTCAGGAGAAAACAGGTAAACCATATTTAATACAACACAAAGAAAGTGACCCTAAAGAAAGTTCCGTAAAAAGTTTTCAGTCTTGTCTTCTGCTCTGAGATGACTGAGGCATCTCAGAGATACTTATTCAGCAGAAATTACTTTTAACCTTAGAGCAAAGAAAACAAATAAAACAATAATGGCCACTTGACATTATCAGAAAAATCAGAGAAAAAACCTGTTGGTAGGCTTATCTCCTTTTGGAATCTTAGTGCATATGGGTAGCGTGGGTCTTTTCTCATTTCTCCAGTGTATGGCTGGATTAGCCAGGCAAATGCAATCTGCCTCCATATCAGACGGAGAATATTTCTATGCAGAAAGGGCTGCAGCTGTCACGGATGACCCCATGAATCTTGGAAATAGAATGGTTTGCTGCAGCCACGTTTTTTGGGGGAAAAAATATTTCTCTTCCTACCTGAGCTGCCTACCAGGTTTACTCTCTACCTCCCATGCTTTGTTTAACAGGACAATCCGATTGAAGGTTCCAGGCATTGAATAGGTTTGAAAAAGTATCAAAGCATTTGGACTTTGGTTTGACAAGTTATCCAAAATATGATGAAGAGTTTCCTTTTTGGTCTTCTGCCTTCTAATGCTAAAGTTCTTTGTGACTCTGTGGTGGCAATTAGAAGGAAGACATAAATGACCTTTGGCAATCATTAGCTTCTTAATCATCAGCTGCCTTCCCTTTATTCTCCAAAAGATCCTGATCCACTTCCATTATTTTCTAGGTTCAAAGAACCTTCTTTACATTTTTTCTTTTATTTCAAAAGTAATAATTGCTATTATTTTTTTTAAAAATCAGATAGTTTAGAATGGTACAAAGTCAAAAGTAAAACTTTTCTTCTATGCTCTACCAAGAACCACCCCCATCTCACTCTCTAGAGGTTCACCACTGACAATAGCAAATTGTGTATGCTTCTAGACATTCCACTTTTCTCAAAGAGGATTGTACTACACACACACATGTTCACACACATGCTCACACACAACTCACAAATATGTGCTCTTGTGCAACTTCTTTTTTCCTAAACAGTATTGAAAATATCTTTTCTTGTGTCGTATAACTTTCCCTTATTCTTTTTCATGAGTGCATCATATTCTATTATGTGGTTTTATCAGAAATTATCTAACCAATCCTCTAGTAATGGATGTTTAAGATGTTTCCAATTTTTTTCTATTAAAAACAATGCTAGCCTGCCCATGTGCTAGCTGTGCCTGAAATCTCGGTGGAGCTGCAACTCCTACTCTACAGCTCAATGGACTCACCCAAGTCACCTGGTGAGGAGACGATGACGGACAATGGCCATTCCAGGGAATGGAGAGAGCCTGCAGCTGCAGGCAAGATAATCCCATCCACCATATCCATGGGATATAAGCTCCCTCTCACTTGGAGGTGGAGTGGACATCACCATCCCAGACTCCTCAGGATTGGGGGAAGAGCTATGGACTAGAGTGGCCTTAATGGTATTCTGTTGTAGACATAATGTGATTCAAGCAATGGAAGAAATTACAACAGTGAGGTGGAGCCAGTGGCCACTGGATGCTTTTGGGGCAGGGAATGGAAAAGCCGTTGTAATACAGGTGCTTTTTCAGGACTTGGGAATTATCCTGAGTAACATTAAAACGACAGATATAGGGCATTTTACATCAGCATATAACATGCAGAACTGTGTGGGAGAGAGTGGGGTCTACAACGTGAACTATGGTCCATGCTTAGTGGCAAAGCCCCAGGATGTGTAGATCCAGTGCAGGTGATGTGCCACACTAATGAAAGATGTTTATGTGGGATGTTATGGAAAGTGTGGGAGGTGGGGAACATGGAAATCCCTATAATTTTTATGTAACATTTATGTAATCTAAGCATCTTATAAAATATATATATGTATATATATTTTTTTAATGTAATAAAGGAAAGAAATTTAATAATAAAAAAATAAAAAAATAAAAACCAATGCTGGTATGAAACCCTTATACATGTATCTTTTGTAAAAGCACATCTCTAGATAAATTCCCAGGAGACAATTTTGCCAGGTTTAATGGTGTGTATATTTAATATTTTGACAGATATTACCAAATTTCTCTTCCAAAAGTTGAACCAGTTTACACTCCCATTAGCAGTATATGAGAGTGCTTGTTATCTGCACCCTCACAAAGACTATAGGCCCTGTTTGAAAGTAGCATAAGCTTGAAATCAGGCAGACCTGTTTTTGAACTTGGCTTTGCCATTCATTAGCTGTGTGACCTCTTTTAAGTACATGAGGCTCTTTGGCGGGGTTGGGGTGGGGGGTGGCACTCCGTTTTCTCACCTATCTTCTGGGTAAGTTTGCTATGGTAATTAAGTGAAACAATGTGGGCTAAGAACCTCATACAGTGTCTGCCAGGCAGTAGCACTCTCACGAGCCATTTCTCTTACCTGCAATTCCCTAATATACCCTTTTGGTTTACACCTGCTTCCCATGGCTTTGTCTGCTCTTCCTGGGATGCCCTTCCCTTATTCTCATGGTGAAAATTCCCACAGTGTGGCAACAAGAGACATATATGTCAGAGCTTGACAATCACTTTCCTTTTCTTATTTCATCTGCATTTTCCATGCATTAGTCAGAGAAGTGATGGCAGCCATCAGGCTTTATATGAAGAAAGAAATGATCTGGGGGGTCATTTCCAGGAATTTGGGTATCCTAAGTTACTTGGTTCCAGACTACTAAGATAATTACCATTTTGTGCAAAATCACCAACCCTAAAAAGTTACAAAGAATTGAGTCATGAAGTGACACTTGTGGGTTAGAAGGTGACTGGAGTTTCTCCTTCAGAAATAGATTCCTACAGAATTCCTCGCTGAGAATTATGTACCTGTATAGCTCCCACCCACTTGGCCCCCAATAGTGCTGGTCACATGCAAAAAATATTGAGAAATAACTGACAGCTCCTATTCATTCTCAACCTTTATAAGCTTCAGGTAGTAGCAATTCAATTACTGGGTGGTGCTCATAGCTACATTATAGTATGTGCATTCCCTGTACTAAATTCACAGTTTGTTCTGTTTTCTAAGAACTCCTGGCCTGAACCACAGAGGACCAGGGGATTGTGGCTTAGCTATTTCACTTCCCAGCAGCTAAGCCCTGCTTTGATGATTTGATTTTATTATTGTGATCTGGAAGAACCAAAGAGATGGCTACAACAACTAGGTTCATTCATTTTATAGGAAAAAGATTGTACCCAGTGAAGAGGCAAGTAAAGCGAATGTGTTCAAAGATACTTCTTCTCCATGTGGCATTCATTCTTCAGGGATCTTTCCCAGTTGCTGGAAAGTAATTCAGTCTCACAAAGCTCAGGATGGCTTCATGTTGTGGGGAATGAGATGTGATGCTCTCTGCAGCAAGGCCACCTTAAACCTGCCCCCGTTAAAAAGATCTGTGTGAGCTTTGACTGCAAGCAGATTTTAGTTTTAGCATGAAAAGCCAATATCAGATCATTTGAATTTATTTTCCACTTCAGTTTGCCCATCTGCTCCAGGAAATGTGATTTAAATACATTTTATCAAAAGCTTTCCACAGGCACCAGGTTACCTAGCAACTCCAAGTTTCCTTTAGTGAGTTGTTTCCAACATAAAGAGTGTTCACAACTTGGGGAGGATGTGTTTTTAGCCTTCAGAGTTTACCAAGCAAGAATTAAATATTGAAACTGCCATTCTCACTCTGCATGAATGTAAAACCTATTTAAATTACAGAGTCTTGGGGGCTGTATTTCTAAAGAGAAATTTTTAATTAACCTAACATGACCATAAGCTTGAATGAAATCATTCTATTTAATTTGGGATACCCAATCCAGGCACAGCATTGCTCAGCTCTAATTTAGGGACTTTAACAAAATCGGAATTGGCGCTTTGCTTTTTGTGCCTGCTTTGATAAGTCAAAAATATTTGGTTTTCCTGAACCTTTGCAAATATATCTCTTGGCTCCATTACAAGGATAAAGGCTCAGATCTTTAGGTCAGGATGGTGGATTGAGCGTAAGCAGAAATTCCACCAATATTCAAACATATAGGAATGATTGGTAAAATATTTTATACACGTACACACTATACACATGCCCACAACCTAAAACAAGAAAGGAAAATCTCTGTGGAACAGAAAAGGAAAGGAAAGCCAAGTGATGAGCAGGGGCTGAAGCTGCCCAGACCACAGGGTGCCAGGATCAGACATGGCCACTGGGTCTGGAGTCTTATCACCGACTGGGACCTAACACCCTTGCATTTGGTAGGAAACTGGGACTAGGCTCCCACATGAAGCTGGGAGCCAAAAATCGCTTTGCTTACCTGTGAACAGGAACAAAAGTCACTTTTCCCAGTGCCCAAGGTTGCAAACAGAAATGTACTACATGCTATGTCCTACCAAATTATTATTCCAGAGTGAGGATGAACTAATGACATTTTCAGACAGACAAGGACTCTAAAAATGTACAGCCCTCAGATTCTCACAAATCTAAATAGTAGTGACTACAAGAGTAATAACTGTAATACTAATACTTTTTTGTGTGTTTCAAACAGTTTAGAACTAAAATTCTAGACAATTTCATAAGTTTTAGTTACAGGTGGAGATAGATAATGAAACTTGCATTATTCTATGGTTTTTGTCTTGTTTAGAAGGATAATGGGATCTCAGTTAATTTAGATACTTTTTAGAAAGATATTAATATAAGTACATATGTAGAATTTTAAAAGGTATGGGCTGTGTTTCTGAAGTCTTGAAGCATGGGACACCAGCTCATACTAAGGAGACACAGCACTGGAGAAACATTGAGCAAAACCATTTCCCATCAGCAACAAAAAGGAAAAGTAGAAGACAGACAGTGACTTCAGGTCCATAGAAAAGTTAAATTATGACCAACAGAGTAGGTTTTGAGCCAACAGGATGAAAAGGCTTACTGAGATGGCATGTTGCACGTTAGGTCAGAGTCAAACATGCCTCTTAAGTAGGCTGGGCAGCAATTCTCAAACTTTTTGGCCTTGGGACCCCTTTACGTTCTTAAAAGGTATTGCAGATCCCAAAGAACATTTGTTCATGTGGGTTATGTCTATTGATATTTACCATCTTAGAAATTAAAACTAAGAAAAATTTAAAACTCAATTATATACAAGGACACATTCGATTGGCCGTCAGTAATGACACCATCACATGTCATGTAGCCTTTGAAAAAGTCCACTGCTAACGTGTGAGATAATGAGAGAGATAAAGATCAATAAAGTCGTGATATTGTGAAAATAGTTTTGATCTGCAGTCTCCTCTTAAATGGACCAAAGGACTCCCAAGGGCCCTAGACCATATTTTGAGACCCTCTGTTCTAAGGGATAGAACATACCATACACACCTGCCATGCCCACTCTTACCTACTCTTCAAGCCCAGCCTCCATCTTATTAAGCTCCAGTTATTTGTTTCTGTTCTTGCCCTTTTCTGAACTCACAGAACTCATAGAACTCACAGAACTCACTGTCAGAAACGCATTTGATATTTAATCAGCTGCTGCCTTGGACCATCTTTGATAGTCTTGTTTTGTTTTATAATTTGATCTTTTATAGCTGTGCGTGTCTTCTCTCCTCAATTTGAGCAGCATTTCAGGAGGGCAAGACATGAATATCCAACTTCTCTATTTCCAATGGAGTAAATCTGACTTACTTTAAGTCAATAAGAATTAATAGTGATTATAATGACTCTGAGTCTATAAATTAGTTGTTAATATAATGGCTATTCTTAATAATGATTCAGGAAATTATTTTATCAATAGATCAATAAGACAAAAGGGACCAAACTGAATCCAACCCTTCTCTGTTCCTGATGCTGGTCAATAATGTTAGTGTGTACTTGGTCTCCTAGGCCAGAAGCATGAGGCATCCTAAGTTCCCAACTTCTCATTCCACAGGTAATTGGCCAGTAAATCCAGGCAACTCTACTTCGGAACTGTATCCTGGAAGTGGCCCCATCATCCCTCTCCCCACTGCCACTGCCTCAGTCACGTCTCCATCACTTCTTGCCTTGTGTATAGGAACAGCCTCCTGATAGGGCTCTCTGGGCATGATCCTCCTCCCTTCCCTTCCCAGTGCATATGCTACACTGTCGCTGGAGTTATTTTCTTAAAAATAGATAGGACCTTGACATATTTCTTGTGTGAAGATCACCTATGACAGCCAATTTTCCTCTGCTGGAGGGCCAGAATATACCAGATTTTACTTATCTGAAGTAGTTGGCTGGAGGACAGTCTTCAGAGTGGATGCTCTGGCCTCATGTGGCCCCAGGCTGAGAGCCAGGTATATGACCACCTAATCATCTAGTCAAAAGACTGAGCCCACCTGGGATGTGGAGGCTACATCCCGGAGAAAACAATCTTGGAATTCTTCTAGTTGGTCTGGAAGATCAGATTGCCTAGTCACTGCAGGTTACACTGAAATCTCCTCCACCCAATTCACTCTACACTTTGTGTCTCTGGAAGAATTTCTAAACATAGTACCTACCATAGTAGGTACACTACTGGTTCTTAATCCCAGGGGACATTTGGCATTATCTGGAGACATTTTAGATTGTCACAACTGGGAGTGGAAGATACTACTGTGATCTAGTGGGCCCAGGATGCTGCAGAAAATTCCTCAGTGCACAGAACAGCCCCCACAAAATTTATCCAGCCTAAAATGTCAATAATGCAGAGGCTGAAAAACCCTGAGGCACACAATGTAGCTTTAGAAATAGATGTAAAAATTCTTTTATAAAACTTTCCTAAGTAACTTAGCAGTGTATCCCTTACATAACTATTTGCAACCCCGGATCACTGCCCAATTTGAGCTAGCCTCTCGTATGCATACAGAATAAAGTAATGGCTCCCTGACATGATGCTCAAGACCCTTCAAATGTGTTCCTGCTCGCACCAGCTTCATCTTCCTTCACTTCCTACCAGGTGCCTTACACTAACTACATTAAACTTCTCACAGGTCCCTGAAATGCCACACCCTTTTGTATCTTGATTTGGACTCTTCTCTGACTGGATTGTCCTCTCTACTAATTCATAAAGCAAATTTCTACTTATCCTTAAAGACCTAGTTCGCATATGGCCTTTCCTGACACCCTCTCCTCTCCTGTGCATACCTTGTCCCTCAAACAGACTGTTCTGATCTCTCTTAGAGTACTTATTTGTCTTCTTCCCCTAATGCACCATGAGTTTTAAATATCATATTAATTTGTATTGACAGCAATTAACACTAGGTCTGGAACATAGTAGGTGCTCAAAAATCATCTTTCAAGTGTATGTGCATGTGTGTACAGATGTACATATACACACACATATACACATATAGGCACACCTCATTTTATTGGGCTTCACTTTATTGCAATTCCCAGATATTTTGTTTCTTACTAATTGGAAGTTTGTGGCATTGAGTAAGTCTAACAGCACCATTATTCCAACAGCATGTGCTCACTGCATGACTCTGTGCCATATTTTGGTAATTCTCGCAATATTTCAAACATTTTTATTATTATTATATCTGTTATGGATATCTATGATCAGTGATCTTTGATTTTACCATTGTAATTGTTTGGGGGTGCCACAGATCACACCTATATAAGACTTCAAATTTAATAGCTAAATGTTCTATGTGTATTACCTTCCCCCCAGCATGGGACACAACTCCCGGGGATGAGCCTCCCTGGCACCGAGAGATTACTACCAAGCACCAACTAGCAATGCAACTGGAAAAAGACCTTGACCAAAATGGGGAAAAGGTAAAGACAAATTAGTTTATATGGCTAAGAGACTTCAAAGTGAGTCAAGAGGTCATTCCAGAGGTTACGCTTATGCACATCTCCACAGGATCTCGTTGACTGCTAAACTAGATACTACCCCAAATAGCGGGGCTCCTGAGGGCTCTTAAGACATCAACACTGTAGTCAGGGCAGTTAGTTCAGGAGTTTGGTACCTTGCCAGTGTGCCCTACTTTGGAATTTATGCTCCCCAGTGTGATAAAGTTGGACTCAGTTGTGGTTTCCCTACACGTGGCTCTTCTGTCCTTCTATTTGAACGTATAATTAGTACTAGAGTTGGTAGGTATATGTCCAAGAGACTTGAATCTTTGGACTGTTCATGTTCCAGCTGGGCCCTGAATCTCAACAGAGTTGCAACACCTACTCTCCAGTTCATTGATCTCACCCAGGACTACTAACAAGGAGGTGATGATGGACAACTACTGTATCAAGGAACCGAGGGAGTCTACAACTGCAAGCAAGAGAGTCCCATACATTGGCCCTATGGAATCATAGCCTCCTCTCAATTAGAGGTGGAGTGGACATCACCATCCAGAATCCTCAGGATTGGGGAATGAACTATGGACTAAAGTAGACTTACTGGTATTCTACTATAGACTTATTGTGATTCTAGCAATGGAAGAAATTATATTATTGATGTGGAGGCAGTGGCCAGCGGAGGTTCGAGGGCAGGGAAAGGGAAAAACAGGTGTAATATGGCATTTTCGGGACTTGAGAATTGTCTTGAATTACATTGCAACAACAGAAACAGGCCATTATATATCTTGCCATAACCTACAGAATTGGGTGGGAGAGAGTGTAAACTACAAAGTAAACTTTAATCCACGCTTAGTGGTAATGCTCCAAAATGTGTTCATCAATTACAATGTGTACCTCACTGATGAAGGATGTTGTTAATGTGGGAAAATGTGGGAGGTGTGGGGAGTGGGGCATATGGGAATCCCCTAATATTTTTTATGTGATATTTGTATAACCTAAGTATCTCTTCAAAAAAATGTTGTCTGTGTTCAGACAGTGCCACTGACTGGCCATTCCTCCATCTCTCTCTCTCTTCTCAGGCCTTCCTATTCCCTGCAACTCAACGATATTGAAATTAGGCCAATGAATAGCCCTACAGTGGCCACTAAGTAGGTGTTCAAGTGAAATGAAGAGTGGCATACCTCTCACTTTAAATCAAAAGAGCTAGAAATGATTAAGCTTAGTGAGGAAGGCATGTTGGGTTTTTTAATTTTTAAGTTTTTTTAAAAAAGATATTTATATCACATAAATGGTACATAAAAAATATAGGGGATTTTCATATGCCCACATTTACCCACATTAACAACATCCTTCATTAGTGTGGTACATTCATTGCAATTGATGAACACATTTTGGAGTATTGCCACTAAGCATGGATTATGGTTTACTTTGTAGTTTACACTCTCTTCCACACAATTCTGTAGGTTATGGCAAGATATATAATAGCCTGTTTCTGTCATTGCAATGTCATTCAGAACAATTCCCAAGTCCCAAGAATGCCCCCATATTGCACCTGTTTTCCCTCTCCCTGACCTCAGAACCTCCAGTGGCCACACTGCCTTCACATCAGTGATATAAGTTCTTATTGCTAGAATCACAATAAGTGTATAGTAGAATACCAGTAAGTCCACTCTAGTTCTGAGGATTTTGGGATGGTGATGCCCCCTTCACCTCTTTGAGAAGGGCCTTCAGTCCCAGGAAAGCATGTTGAAAGCTGAGATAGGCTGAAAGCTAGACCTCTTGTGCCAGTTAGTCAAGTTGTGAATACAAAGGAAAAGTTCTTGAAGGAAATTAAAAGTGTTATTACAGTGAACACACGAATGATAAGAAAACAAAACAGGCTTTTTGCTGATATGGAGAAAGTTTTAGTGATCTGGGTAGATGGCCAAGCTAGCCACAATATTCCCTTAAGCTAAATCCTAATTCAGAGCAAGGCCCTAACCCTTCAATTCTAGGAAGGCTAAGAGAGGTGAGGAAGCTACAGACAAAAGGTTTGAAGCTAATAGAGGTTGGTTCCTGAGCTTTAAGGAAAGAAGCCATCTCCATAGCATAAAAGTTCAAGGTGAAGCAGCAAGTGCTGATGTAGAAGCTGCACGAAGTTATCCAGTAGATCTAGCTAAGGTAATGGATGAAGGTGGCTGCACTAAACAGCAGCTTTTCAGAGTAAATGAAACAGCCTTCCATTGGAAGAACATGCCATCTAGGTCTTTCATAGCTAGAGAGGAGAAATCAATGCCTGGCTTCAAAGCTTGAAGGATAGGCTGACTCTTTTGTTAGGGACTAATGCAGATGGTCATTTTAAGTTGAACCCAATGCTCATTTCCCATTCTGAATATTGTAGGGCCCTTAAATTTTATGCTAAATCTACTCTACCTGTACTTTAAATGGAAAACCAAAGTCTGGATGACAGCACATCTCTTGACAACATGGTTTCCTGAATATTTTAAGCCAACTGTTGAGGCCTACTGCTCCAAAAAAAGAGAGATTGCTTTCAAAATACTGCTCATTGACAATGTACCTGGTCACCCAAGAGCTCTGATGGAGACGTACAATGAGGTTAATGTTGTTTTCATGCCTGCTTAACACAACATCCATTCTGTAGCCCATGGATCCAGGAGTGATTTCAACTTTCAAGTCTTATTTAAGAAATATATTTCATAAGGCTATAGCTGCCATAGTGATTCCTCTGTGGATCTGGGCAAAGTCAATTTAAAACCTTCTGGAAAGGATTTATCATTTTAGATGCCATTAAGAGCATTCATGATCCGTGGGAGGAGGTCAAAATATCAACATTAACAGGAGTTTGGAAGAATTTGATTCCAACCCTCAAAACTTCAGCGGAGGAAGTAACTGCAGATGTGGTAGAAAGAGCAAGAGAACTAGAATTAGAAGTACAGCCTGAACATGTGACTGAACTGCTACAATCTCATAGTAAAACTTAAATGGATGAGTTATTCTTTAGGATGGTCAAAGAAAATCATTTCTTGAGATGGAACTAGTCCTGGTGAAGATGCAGTGAACATTGTTGAAATGACAACAAAGGTTTAGAATATTACATAAACTTAGTTGATAAAGCAGTGACAAGGTTTGAGAGGATTGACTCCAATTTTGAAAGAAGTTCCACTGTGGGTAAAATGTTACCAAACAGCATTGCATGCTACAGAGAAATATTTTGAAAGGAAGAGTCAATCAATGCAGCAAACGCCATTGTTGTCTGTTGTTTCCTAGGCTGCTTAAGTAAATACTTAAACAATGGAAATTTATGAGCTTATGGTTTTGAAGCTAAAAGAAAATCCAAATCAAGGCATCATCAAGAAGATGCTTTCTCCCTGAAGACTGTGTTGTTCTGGGGCTGGCTCCTGGCAATCCTTGGCTCCTCTATCACATGGCAAGGCACATGGTGATATCTCCCGGTCTGTCCCTTCTCATCCGGGTTCTTTCGATGTACAGCCCCTTGCTTCCTGTGGCTTTCTTCTCTCTGTCTGAAATTCATTCTGCTTATAAAGGACTCCAGTAATAGGATTAAGACCCATCCTGATTGAGCTGGGCCACACCTTAACTGAAGTAACCTCATCAAAAGGTCCTACTTACAATGGGTCTACACCCACAGGAAAGGGTTAAATTTTAAAACATGTTTTTTTCTGGGATACATACAGCTTCAAACCACCACATTGTCTTATTTTAAGAAATTTCCACAGCCATCCCAAACTTCAACAACCACCACCATGATCAGTCAGCATCCATCAACATTGAGGCAAGACCATCCACTGGCAAAAAGATTATGACTCAAAGTCTTAGATGATGGTTAGCATTTTTTAGCACTACAGTATTTTTAAATTAAGGTATGTATATTGCTTTTAGACATAATGCTATTACACACTTAATAGACTATAGTATAGTATAAATATAACTTTTATATGCACTGGGAAACCAAAAAATTTGTGAGTCACTTTATGGCAATATTTGCCTTATTGTGCTGGTCTGGAACCAAACCCACAATATCTCTGAGGTATGCCTGTATATACCAGAAAAAAGACTACTGAAGAGATTTCATCACCATTACTATGTAAGATAACTACTCCCAGACACTTGCCATGGTTCCTCTGGCAGGAATTTAAATCAAGACTCAAAGGAACAAAATGGAAAAAAAACATCTATAAAGACATAGGTTTTCACAATACCAAACCAAAAGAGTATCAATGCAGCACAGTACATCTCCAGCAGAAGGAGACCAAGCACAACATTCCATAATTACACATAAAATGCAATTTCATCAAAAGCACAGCCAAAGTTGTCCATGTATCTCTTAGAGGATGACCAGAACTGACAAAATATGCATGAATCCACTCTCCACATGAGACCTGAGAATGCTGAGATACCAGTGAGTGTGTTTGTGTTCGTGTTCTGTATGCATATACGTAAGAGTAAAACTTGGTGATACAGCTGCTAAATCTTTTTTTTTTTTAAGATTTTATTTATTTATCCCCCCCTCCCCCCATTGTTTTGTGCTCGCTGTTTGCTCTCTGTGTGTTCTTCTGTGTCTGCTTGTCTTCTCTTTATGTGGCACCAGGAACCGATCCTGGGACCTTTCGGAGTGGTAGAGAGGTGCTCAATCTCTTGCACCACCTCAGCTCCCTGGTTTGCTGCATCTCTTATTGTCTCTCCTCTGTATCTCTTTTTGTTGTGTCATCTTGCTGCGCCAGCTCTCTGCTTGGGTCAGCACTCCTGTGTGGGCCAGCACTCCTGCATGGGCTAGCAATCCGCGCAGGCCAGCATTCCACGTGGGCCACCTCTCTGCTTGGGCCAGCTCGCCACTCGGGCCAGCTTGCCTTTCACCACGAGGCCCTGGACCTCATATATGGTAGACAGGAGCCCAATCGCTTGAGCCTCATCTGTTTCCCTGCTAAATCTTAATTCTATGTCCATTGGTCATTTATCTTAACTTGTTTATTGAATCACTGGATGAATAAATCACATATAAATTCTGATACATGGACTGGGGAGTTGGGGAGCAAGTGTCCCTTGGTCTGGTTTTGCCATCCATAAAATGAGAACAGTAAATTCCTGCTCTTTGGCACCTCATGAGATCATAAGAAAAATGGATCATTTGCAGAACTTAATTTTGCCTGAATCCAGAGTTGACTCATAGGCTATATTGTTTAGGGGAGCATGGTAAGATTAGGTCATTTTGCATTAAACACACAATATCATTCTGCTAAAAATATTACCATCTCACAACTACATATGTATATCATAATGGAGATGTAGCAAAGTCAGAAATATAATGTTACTGCAGGGCATCCTATTAAGTTTTATTTTATTACCTGTAGTTTCTTTTAGGCTGAATCTGATTTATCTCTGTTCCTCTCCCATTGTTTTGAAAGAGAAAGAAAAGCTTTATACTCAGATGTTCACTGAAGTCTTGATAAGAGGAGGGAAAAGAGAACATTACCTAATATCAAGTATTTTTTAAGAACCTACATGTCCTGGGAAAATTGAAGATGGGCAAATATAATTCTAGTTTTCAAAAGGGGAAGAAGGTGGATTTCTCAGACTATGATGCAGAAGCCAAGGATTTCTTCTGAGAACTTAGAACCTCAGCTTAGTGAGCACGTTGATATTGAAGTCGGTCACTGGTCATGGAGAGTTCCTAGGTTGGAAGTCATTTGAATCTCTACAGCATCAAAGTGAATGGTGAAGACCAGAGTACAGACACTGTAGCTGGTAAGGGGTTTCCATGACACTGACAGAGATCAACAAGAAAGAAGGTGTCCATGACTCAACAGATTTTAAGTGTAGCTAAAGCTAGATTATCAAAGGAAAAGGAGAACCAATATAACTATAGCATCAAAGAAAAAAGTATGCCTGGTTGGAAAGCTTTGAAGGACCAATTCATACTTCTCTTTTGTGAAAAGGCATCCAGGGACTGCAAATTTAAACCTGTCTTAGCCACTGCGGGCTTGAGAACAAATGGACCTAAGAACAATTCTTGAGCTGTTGCTTGTTGGTAAACAGAGGGGATTCTCTATTTGAAAGCATGTGGGGCAGAAAACTTATTGTGTAGAGCTTAGATTGCAGAACCAAGACCAAAGAGTGACAAGGATAGGGAGTGAGAATTTAATTCAACATAAGAAAATATTTCACAATAGCCATCACTACTATAAAAGGAAGCAGCTTCCTTTAGTGGGTAGTGAACTCCCTGTCCCTGGAGGTGCTTTTGCAGAGGCTGCATGGGGATGTAGGGAGGGGGATCCAAGCATCAGATCACTCAGCAGACACCTCCTGAGGTCGACCACGTGTGAGGCATTCTTCTGCAATTGTGGTTTCTTTGCCTCTTGAAGTCTTATGTTTAACGATTCCAGTTAATGGACCCTCAGTCATCCTCACCCTCAGCTATTTGTCCGACATCCTCTTGTACTGTTTGTTGATCATTGGCTATGCCTTCTGCATTTTTGAAGGCCTGTGAAACTGTCAAAATTTTCAAAATTTTTATTATGCACATGTAACTATTTAAGAGCCCAAACTGAGAGAATGCCACCGGGGAGCAGGAAGAGGAGGTGTCTCTTTTCAACTGTTAAGCACCTTGTGGCAGGGTGGTATAGTGGGTAAAAGCGTGAGCTTTGCATCGACCTACTTAACTTTTCAGAGCCTCGGTTTTCTCCTCTGTCAAATGGGATGATAATCCCCATTTTGTTCCGTGCGTGGTTGGATGTGTGCCTCCAGACTTACAATGTCCCTCCCGTTTACATATAAAGAGATCAGACCACCACGCTGATATTTCAGAAAAACGATTTGACTCCTAAGGGTGTGCGCTCTTTTCTCTGAAAAGTGAAAGAAATAATATTTGCTGCAATCTCAAAAGGTTATTGTGAGGATGATATGAAAACAATAGGAAGACTTGGAGATCTCAGTTTACCCAGGAAAATGCCATTTATGCCTATTTTTTTTGGTTAATTATTAATAGCCCCTTTTTGCTTTCAAAATGATCATAGTTTGAATGACAAATTATATGCTCACTCTAAACATAGCACTACCCACTCTTACTGGAGTCATTTAAACTTAGACCAGGTTAGGGGGGAAGAAAATGCACAGACTCCAGACAAAGTGTATTCAACTAGTAATTTTTTTTTTTTAAAGCGACTGTCGCTTTTAAGAGATTGTATGTCATTCTTGTGGGCATAGATAAATAGCCCATCAAAATTGTCCAGTTTCCCTGACTATCTAGAATAGGACTTGACACCATTCTTTCCTGCAGGAACTTGTTTTGTAAATAGTATTCATCTTCCATCCTTCCCTAAGCTTAGTGAAAAATGGGGTGGGGGGTGGGGGTGTTGCTAAAGAAGCCGTGGTGACTCTCTTTGCATATAGCAGCTTTAGCACATAGGCACCCCTAGGCTCTTTTTCCTGGGTGTGGACCAGAAGGTGAGAACAAGCTGTTCCACAGCCAGCCTGCAGTTGGAGTTGGTTCCAGAGAGTCCTTGGAACATCAGCTGCTCCCTGCTCTGCACTCCTCAGATCAAATATCAGCTGCCAGGACCAACTGGTGCTTCCTGAAGGTCTTTAAAAAATGATTTTCCAGCTGTTAAAGGCTGTGCCGTTGTTCTGCTGTTTGGCCACCTCCTCTCTGGCTGGCCCACTGGCAGCAGCCACGCAGAGCAGCCAGAATGAGGCAAATCAAAGGGTGGACAATACAATGGCCAATGCTCCACCGCCCCCCCCCCGCCCCCCCAGCTGTCTGATGTCAGATCATCAAAAGCCCTGCATATGGCCCCATGCTTGCTCATCATTCACCTCACAGGCCTCTAGAATTTTCACAAGTCAGAGGAGACGCCAGGAGAAAATTTGCGGCCCCTGAGGGTGCCCTCGGGGTGGTTAATAGCCAGGGAGGGTGACAAGAAAGGGGGAAGTTTAGTGTGCTGTGGTTCCCGATTGTTTGGCTAACAGCCGGAGGTTGACCTTGAGCTTGCGTCTGCCACATGGCAGAGGCACCAGCCGGGCAGCATGTTCTGAGGGATCAGGAATAATGGAACTTGAAAATGCAAATGGTTTTAATGAATACGTCCCTCCCTCCACCATTTCCCACTCCACAGCTAGTGGTACAGGAAAAAATGATTCTCAGCTTTCAGGGGGAAGTCACTCACACCGTGCTCTACGTCTAAAAGTATAGTTCTAACACGTGAATGTTCCATAAACAGGGACCCATCCTGCCGAGGTCTCTGCCAACTGTGTGAGCCTTACAAGCTTGACTTTCCTGAACCATGGGGGAGCGTGATGTGCCGTGATTTTACCCCCATGAGGGCTGTGGTCAAAGAACACCTAGAAATAGAGGGTATCTTGGCCTTTTATGGGAACGATCAGCTGGTACTTAGAAGGTAAGGGCCCACCAGTGAACTTATCTGATGCTGGCAGTGGGCCTGGGTATAAGAGACTGTTTTCAGCTGCAAGGGCTCCTGGATCAGGCCTGCAGCTTTGCTCTCCAACTCAGGAGGCTGTTGCTACAGAGATGGAGGAGGGGGCAGATACCAGGAATGCCTGGCTGCTCTGCCTCACGCCTCCACCCGAGGCACAGATGTTTCCTTTCTTCCAAAGTGCAGTTTAGGGGAGAATCAAGGGGCTTGCCTTGCTCCTCTTCAATGCTGGTCCTGGATAACTAGACTCAACCTCTGTCTCCGACAAGTAGTTGACCATGTGGGACTAATTCTTTTTTATTACGGTAACATATTTATAAAACATAAAATTTGCCATTTTACCCATTATAAGTGTACATTTCACTGACATTAGTTTTACAATATTGTGTTACCATCACTACCTTCCAATACTAAAACTTTATCACCCAAACCAGAAACTCTTTACCCTTTCAGTAATATGTGGGACACATTGTTGGCCTTAAAATGTGAGCCCCATTAGTGTTAGAGTATCATAATCAATGTTCAAAATAAGAAAATCTCTCCCCTTTATTTCGCATATCTAAATTCTGATCCTAGTGCTTGGCTAAATTTCCTGTACCAGCAAGGGGCTTAAAAGTAGGCAGGAAAGTATGGATGTAATAATTACAGCAGAAGGAGTAGGTCTATGAAAGTAAATGTGGGTTGTCATCATTTTCATCTCAAAATCTCACAAAGTTACCCAAAAGTGTTCTGTAAACATAAAGTGCTATACAAATGTAAATGGTAGTTATTATGCTTATTTTAACTTTTTAATTTATTTTATTAGAGAAGTTGTAGGTTTACAGAAAAATCATGCAGAAAACAAAGAATTCCCATATAACCCCCCTCCCCCACACACAATTTTCCCTATTATTAACACTTTGCATTAGTGTGGAAATTTTGTTACAACTGGTGAAACAATATTATAATAATTATACTATTAGCAATTGTCCATACATTACATTAGGGTTCACTGTGTTGTACAGTCCTATATTTTTTAAAAATTTTGATTCTAGTAACATGCATACAACTTAAAATATCCCCCTTTAATCACATCCAAATACATAATCCAGTGGTGTTTATTATATTCACAGCGTTGTGCTACCATCAGCACCATCCATTAATAAAATGATTCCATCACCCTACACAAAAACTCTGCACCAGTTAAGCATTAACTCCTCGTTCCCATACCCACTCCCTGGTAACCTGAATGCTAATTCCTGACACTATGAATTTGCTTATTCTAATTGTTTCAAATCAGTGAGATCATACAGTATTTATCCTTTTGTGTCTGGCTTATTTCACTCAATGTGATGTCTTCAAGGTTCATCCATGTCATCACATTTATCAGAACTTCATTCTTTATAATGGCTGGATAATATTCCATTATATGTATATACCACATTTTGTCAAAGGAAAATGTCAAAGGACACTTGGGTTGCTTCCATCTCTTGGCAATTGTGAACAATGCCACTATGAACATTGGTGTGCAAATATGTGTTCGAGTCCCTGCTTTCAATTTTTTAGGTAAATACCTAGAAGTGGGATTGCTGGGTTATATGGTAATTCTATACTTAATTTGCTGAGAAACCATAAAACTATTTTCCACAGTGGCTGCACCATTTTACATTCCTACCAAAATGAATGAGTGTTCCTATTTATCCACATCCTCACCAACCCTTATTTGCCTTTTTAAAAATAGTAGCATTCTTGTGGGTGTGATGTGTTAACACATTGTAGTTTTGACTTGAATTTCCCTGATGGCTAATGATGTCATGTGCATCTTTCCATGTGCTTATTGGCCAATTGTGTATCTTATTTCGGAGAAATGTCTATTTGAGTGTTTTGCCCGTTTTTAAATTGGGTTGCTTTTTGTTGTTGAATGATAGGATGTCTTTATATATTCTGAATATTAAAGCCTTATTGGATATGTGGTTACCAATATTTTCTCCCAATCTCTAGGTTGTCTTTTTACTTTTATAATGAAGTCCTCTGATGCACAAAAGTTTGTAATATTGATAAATAGAAAAAAAAATCTATATTTTCTTTTGTTGCTCATGTAGTCTAAGAAACCATTGCCCAACACAAGATCCTGAAGATATTTACCTATGTTTTCTTCTAGGATTTTTATAGTTTGTGCTCTCATATTTAGGTCTTTGATCCACTTGGAGTTAATTTTTGTATTTGGTGTAAGGTAGGGGTCCACCATCATTCTTTTGCATGTGGATATCCAGTTTTCCCGGGACCAATTGTTGAAGAAACTAGTCTTTCCTCATTGAACAGACTTGGCACACTTGTCAAAAATCAATTGACCATAGATTTAAGGGTTTATTTCTGAACTCTCAGTTTAATTCTATTCATCTATCTGTCTGTCATTGTGGCAGTACCATGCTTTTTTGATTACTGTAGCTTTGTAATAAGTATTAAAATTAGAATATGTGAGACTCCAATTATGTTCTTTTTCAAGATGGTTTTGGCTATTCAGGAGCCCTTACCCTTCCATATAAATTTGGTGACTGGCTTTTCCAGTTCTGCAAAGAAGGCTCTTGGAATTTTTATTGGGATTGCATTGAATCTGTAAATCACTTTGGGTAAAATTGACCTCATAATAATATTTAGTTTTCCAATCCATGAGCATGGAATATTGTTCCATTTTTTTAGGTGGTCTTTAATTTTATTTATCAAGGTTTTATAGTTTTCCATGTACAAGTCCTTTACATCCTTGGTTAAATTCATTCCTAGATATTTGATTCTTTTTGTTGCTATTTTAAATGGATTTTTTTCCTTGATTTCTTTCTCAGATTGTTTGTTACTAGAGTATGGAAACACTACTGATTTTTGGTGTTGATCCTGTCCAGGCCATTTTGCTGAATTCATTGATTAGCAAAGCAGCTTTGTTATGGACTTTTACGGATATTCTCTATATAGGATCATGTCATCTGCAAATAGGAAAGTTTTACTTCTTCCTTTTCAATTTGAATACCTTTTATATCTTTTTCTTGCCTAATTGCTCTGGCTAGTACTTCCAGTATAATGTTGAATAGGAGTGGTAACAGTGAGCATCCTTGTCTTACTCCTAAGAGAAAACTTTCAGTCTTTCACCATTGAGTAAGATGCTAGTTGTGGGATTTTCATATATGCCTTTATCACGGTGAGGAAGTTTTCTTCTATTCTAGTTTTCTAATTTTTTTTTTTTTTTATCAAGGAGTGCTGGATTTTTCATATGCCTTTTCTGAATCAATTGAGATGATCATGTGGTTTTTGTTCTTCATTCTTTTAATGTGGTATGTTACATAAATTGATTTTCTTATGTTGAATCACCCTTGCATAACAGGAATAAATCCCACTTGACCATGGTGTATAATTATTTTAATGTGCTGTTGGATTCAGTTTGCCAGTATTTTATGGAGGATTTTGCATCTGTATTCATAAGGGATATGGGTCTGTAATTTTTTTTTCTTGTGATATCTTTATCTGGCTTTGGTATTGAGGTGATATTGGATTCATAGAATGAGTTAGGAAGTGTTCCTTCCTCTTCAATGTTTTTTGAAGAGTTTGAGCAGGATTGGTGTGAAATATTCTATTAATGTGTGAAAAAATTCACCAGTGAAGCCATCTGGTCCTCGGCTTTTCTTTGTTGAGAGGTTTTTGATTACTGATTCAATTGCTTTACTTGTTATTGGTCTGTTGAGACCTTTTATTTCTTCTTGAGTCAGTGCAGGTAGCCTGTGTGTTTCTAGGAATTTGTCTATTTCATGTAGGTTATCTAACTTGTTGGTGTACCTTTGCTCATAGTATATTTTTATAACCCTTTTTATTTCTGTGGGGTCAGTAGTAATGTACCCCTTTCATTTCTGATTTTAGTTATTTGATTCCTCTCTTTTTCTTTGTCAGTATAGCTAAATGTTTGTTGATTTTACTGATCTTTTCAAAGATCCAACATTTTTTCATTGATTCTCTCTATTGTTTTTTATTCTCTAATTTATTTATCTCTCTTATAGTCTTTGTTATTTCCTTCCTTCTACTTCCTTTGGGTTTGTTTTCTCTTCTTTTTCCAGATCCTCCATTTGTGAGACTGGGTCTTTGATTTGGGGTCTTTCTTGTTTTTTAATGTAAGCATTTAGCACTATAAATTTCCCTCTCAGCACTGCCTTTGTGCATCATGTAAGTTTTGATATGTTGTGTTTTCACTTTCATTTGCCTCAAGATATTTCCTAATTTCCCTTGTGATTTCTTCTTTAACCCATTGTTTTTTTAAGATGGTATTTGTGCTTATTTTCCACGTATTTATCTCCAGTTTTCCCATATTTTATTTATTTCTAGCTTCATTCCATTGTGGCCAGAGACAATGCAGTGTATGATTTTAATATTAATATATTTGAGACTTGTTTTGTAACCTAACATATGGTACATCCTAGAGAAAGATCCATGTATGCTAGGGAATAATATGTATTCTGCTGCTATTAGGTGTTAAGTGTTCTTCATATGTGTGATAGGTCTCGTTGGTTTACAGTATAGTTCACATCTTGTATTTCCTTGGTCCTCATGTTCTATCCATTATTGAAAGTGGTATATTGAAGTCTTCTAGTATTAATGCATTACTGTCTATTTCTCCCTTCGAATCTGTCAATATTTGCTCCTATATTTTGGGGCTTTACCATTAGATTCATATATATTTAAAATTGTTATATCTTCTTGTTGAATTGACCCCTTTATCAGTGTATTAGTCAGCCAAAGGGGTGCTAATGTGAAATACCAAAAATGGGTTGGTCTTTATAAAGGGTATTTATTTGGGGTAGAAGTCCACAGTTACCAGGCCATAAAGCATAAGTTTCTTCCCTCATCAAAGTCCATTGTTACGTGTTGGAGCAAGACAGCTGCCGACATTTGCCCAGGGTTCAGGCTTCTTGGCTTCC
>JAQZBX010023980.1:0-30466 GCA_029593785.1 Cabassous unicinctus
AGGCATGCCCTATGTACTCAAGAGATTCTGGCTCTTCTATTTGAGAACATAGCAGTACTACCCTGGATGGGTGTTTAATATTTTCTTGTTTATTATGTGGATCTCTATCCACTGAGATGACATCCTTTGACAAGATGCACACTTTCATATTCCATAGAAGCATGCCCCAGGTGCACCCTTTCCCACATATCCCCCCACCACTGACACCCAGTACCAGTGACCCTCCCCTGTCATATTTGCCAAAAGAACATTTGCATGATTGTAGTTTTCAACCACAGACCTACAAATCCCCATAGTTCACCTGTTCCTCTAGCCCATTCCCAGTTCAACAGATAATCTAAACCAACTTCCCCACACTGCTCTCCCTGACATTCCAGCACTATTGTTCCCACTCACATCCCTCCACTGCAAATGACCCCCTTCCACCTCATCATGGGTTTTGCTTGCATTGAACATCAGCTCACCACACTCTACTCCTTTTCTGTCTCCTTTTGACCTATATTCCAGATTCTAGCTCTGCATCTGGTCAATATGCTTAGATCATATCAGTGAGGCCATGCAATATTTGTCCTTTAGATGTAGCTTATTTCACTCAATGTAAGGTTTTCAAGATTCTTCCACATTGTCAACTGTGTCAAATAATTCATTTCTTCTTAAAGCTGAGTAATGTTCTTTTGTACGTATATAACACATTTTGCTTATCCATTCATCTGCTGATGGACACTTGGGTTTCTTCCAACTTTTGGCAATAGTGAATAATGCCACTATAAACATTGCTGTCCATATGTTACTTTCCCTACTTTCAGTTCTCTGGATATGTACTCAGTAGTGGGATCACTGGATTATATGGCAATTCTATAATTAGCTTCCTGAGGAACCTTCATGTTGTGCTTCACAATGGTTGCATTATTCTGCATTCCCACCAGCAGTGGACGAGGGTTCCCTTTCCTCCACATCCTCTCCAACACTTGCACTTTTAAAAAAATAGCCACCAGTCTAATAGGAGTAAGATGATATTTCATTGTGGTTTTGATTTGCATTTCCCTAATATCTAGAGATGTTAAGCATATTTTCATGTGCTTTTTATCGATTTGCATTTCCTCTTTGGAAAAGTGTCTATTAAAATCTCTTCCCATTTTTTAAATGGGTTGTTTATCTTATTTTTTAAGATGTAAGATTTCTTTGTATAGGCTGGATATTGCATACTTGGAGGATAAGTGTTTCCCAAATATTTTCTTCCATTGAGTAGACTGCCTTTTCACTTTCTTGACAAATTCCTTTGAAGCACAAACATTTTTAATTTTGAGGAGAACCCATTTTTCTATTTTTTCTTTTGTTGTTCTTGCTTTGGTTGTAAAGCTTTTGAAATCTCATACCTGCTTCCCTATATTATTTCCTAGTAGTTTTATGGTCTTGGCTCTTATATTTATGTCTTTGATCCATCTTGAATTAATTTTTTATAGGGCATGAGCTGGTGCTCTTTCCTCATTATTTTGGCTATGGATATCTTGTTCTCCCAACACCATTTGTTGAAGAGACCATTCTGTCACAAGTGAGTGGGCTTAATGGATTTGTTGAATATCAGCTGACCATATATGTGATGATCTATATCAGAACTCTCAACTCTTCCATTGGTCAGTATGTCTTTCCTTGTGCCAATACCATGCAGTTATGATCACTGTAGCTTTGTAATATACTTTAAAGTCAGGTAGCATGTTTCCTCCAATTTCATTTTTCTTTTTCAACAGGTTTTGGGCTATTTGGGGCCACTTGTCCTTCCAAATAAATTTCATAGTTGACTTTTCCAGTTCAGTAAAAATATATTCTTGTAATATTTATTGGAATTGCATTAAATCTGTAAATCAGTTTGGGGAGTACAGACAACTTAATGATGTTTAGTCTTCCAGTCCATGAACATGGAATATACTTTCATTTATTTAGGTCTTCTTTGATTTCCATTAATAATATTGTGAAGTTTTCTGTGTACAAGAATTTACATCTTAAGTTTATTCTAGACATTTGATTCTTTTAGTTGCTACTGTAAATGGAATTTTTTCTTGAGTTTTTCCTCAGATTGCTCATTATTAGTGTTCAGAAATGCTACTGAATTTTGCATGTTGATCTTACATAAATGCCACTTTACTGAACTTGTTTATCTGCTCTAGAAGCTTTGTTATAGTTATTTGGGCCTTTCAATGTATAGGATCATGTCATCTGCAAAAATGAAATTTTTATTTCTTCCTTTTGAATTTTGATGCATCTTATTTCTTTTTCATGTCTAAGTGCTTGATTAAGTACTGCTAATACAATGTTAAATAAGAGTGATGACAGTGGGCTTCATTTTTGCAGATCTTAGAGTGAAAGCCTTTAGCATTTCACCATTGAATATGATATCATTTGTGTGTTTTTCATATATACCCTTTATCATGTCAAGGAAGTTTCCTTCTATTCCTATGTTTTGAAGTGCTTCTTTGAGAAAGCATGCTGCAAATTGTGAAATGCTTTTTCTAAATCAATAGAGATGATCATGTGATGTTTTATTTTGATCTGTTATTGTGGTGTTTTACATTGATTTTTTAATGTTGAACCATCCTTACATACCAGGGATGAAACCCACTTGATCATGGTGAATAATTCATTTGATGTGTTGCTGAATATGATTAGGAAGTTTTTTTTGAGGATTTTAGCATCTGGGTTCTTTAGAGAGATTGGTCTGTAATTTTCTTTTCCTGTGACATCTTTATGTGGTTTTGGTATTAGGGTGATGTTGACATCATAGACTGAATTAAGTAATGTTTCCTCCACTTCTATTTTTGGAAGTCTTTAAGCAAAACTGGTGTTTGTTCTTCCTAGAATGATTGTAGAATTAATCCATGAAGCAATCTGGTTCTGGGCTTTTCATGGTTGGGAGGTTTCTTATGACTCATTTAATCTTACTACTTGGGATTTGTCTCTTGAGTTATTCTACTTTTTATCAATGTAGGTTCCTTGTGTGTTTCTAAAAATTTGTTCATTTCATCTAAATTATCCACCTTCTTGGCATTAAAATTTTTCAAAGTATCCTCTGAAGATATTCTTTATTTCTGTGGAATCAGTGATGATATCATATCACCTCTCTCATTTTTTATTTTATTTGCATCTTCTCTCTTTCTTTCTTTCTTTGTTAGTCTAGCTAAGAGATTGACAATTTTATTAATCATCTCAAATAATCAGCTTTTGATTTTGTGAAATTTTCTAATGCTTTTTCCTTCACAATTTCTTTTATTTCAGCTCTCATCATTGTTATTTCTTTCTTTCTGCTTATTTGAGGTTAATGGGCTATTCTTTATTAGTTCTTCCAGGTGATCAGTTAGGTCTTTGACTTTAGCTCTTTCTTCTTTTTAAATATATGCATTCATGGCTATAAATTTCCCTCTCAGCATCAATTAGCTGCATCCCATAGATTTTGATATGCTGTGTTTTCAACTTCATTCATTTTGAGGTACTTATTGAGTTCTTTTGCAATTTTCTCCTTGACCAACTGATTGTCTAAGAATGTGTTGTTTAACTTCAATATCATTATGCCTATTCTGGTTCTCTGCCATTCATTAATTTCCAGCTTCATTCCATTGTGGTCAGAGAAATTACTTTGTATAATTTCAATCTTTCTAAATTGATTGAAATTTATTTTTTATCTAGCATGTGTCTGTCCTGGAGAATGATCCATGTGTACTCGAGAGAATGTATTTGAGTGCAATGTTCTGTTTATATCTATTAGGTCTAGTTACTCTAACATATTATTCAAGGTCTCTGTTTCTTTATTAACCCTCTGTCAAGATGTTTTGTCTGATGGTGATAATGTTATTTTAAATTTACCCACTATTATTGTAGAGGCCTGTATTTCTCTCCTTGCTTTTCCATAGTTTGCCTCATGTATTTTGAAGCACAGTGGTTGCCTGCATAAATATTTGTCATTGTTATTTTGTTCTTGAAAGTTTAACCCTTTTATTGATAGTGTCCTTTCAAAAGAATTTTGCTTTTAAAGTCTATTTTATCTGTTGATAGTATAGCTACTCTCACCCTTTTTTGGTTATTCTTTATATGTAAAATCACTTTCCAACCTTTTATGGGCAATCTCCTTTAATCTCTAGGTCTAAGGTGAGTTTCATGTAGACAGCATATAGATGGGTCATATTTCCTTATCATTTTGTCAACCTGTGTCTTTTGATTGGATAGTGTAAACCATTGACATTCAATGTTATTACTGCCAAGACAGTACTTACAGTAATCATTTTTCTTTAAGTTTATATGCCATATTTTTTTATTTTCTTTTTATCCTTTTAGTTATTCTTAATAATCTTCCTTTCTACCCTCTTCTTCAACCCTCCCTCTTACTTTTTTTTTCTTTCAACCTTTAGTATTTCTTGAAAGGAAGGACTCTTGTTAACACACTCTCTTTATTTCTGTTTATCTGTGAATAGTTTGAACTCTCCCTCATTTTTGAATGCCAGCTTTGCTGGATGCAGAATTTTTGGCTGGCTGGGTTTTTTTTCTTTTTGCACCTTAATTATGTCATACTACTGCCTTCTCACCCCCATGGTTTCAGATGAGAAATCAGTGATTCAGCTTATCAAGCTTCACTTATATATTATAGATCTCTTTTCTCTTGCTGCTTTCAGTATTCTCTCTTTATCTTGAGTGTTTGAGAATCTGATAAGTATTTGTCTTGTGATAGGCCTAATAAGATTTATGCTGTTTGGAATGTGCTACTCTATCTGGGTATGTATACCCATGTCCCTCAGAAGAGCTTAGAAGTTTTTGGCCAATATTTTGTCCAACACTCTTTTTGCCCCCTTTCCCTTCTCTTCTCTCTCTGAGATGCCTATAATGCATTTGGTTGTGTGTTTTGTGTTGTCATTCAATTCCCTGAGTCCCTTTGGAATTTTTTCTATCTTTTTATCTATCTATTCTACTATATATATGAATTCAGACATTCTACCATTGACATCATTAATTCTATTTTCTGCCTGTTCAAATCTGTTGTTATATGCTTCCAGCATATTTTTAATTTCTTGCATTTTGCCTTCCATCACCACAGATTTATCTTTTTATGCAGGTTTACAATTTCTTCTGTATATCCCCAGTGTCTTCTTAATATTCCTCTTCTCTTCCTTCACTTCATTATGTTGATTCATGATATTTGTTTGGATATTTGTTCCACATTCTGTGTCTTCTGCTTTTTAGTTTGTCCCATACACTGGGCCATGTCTTCCTGTTTCTTAATATGGGTTGAAATTTTTTTTTTTGGTGTCTAGTAATCTATTTATCTTGATGGGCTTTTTCACTTGATTAGACTATCTTTCTACTCTAGGGTTTTATTTCATTTTCTTTTGTGTTAAGAATACTCTTTGACTGACTTGAATCTCTGGGATCTCCACGTGCCAACTGGCCCCTGAGCCACAGCAGAGTTGCAACACCTACTGTCCAGTTCAATGGACTAGCCCAGAACAACTAACAAGGAGGAGAGGATGGACAACCATCACAACAAGGAACCGAGAGAGTCTACAACTGCAAGCAGGAGAGTCCCATCCATCAGCCATATAAGATTGAAGCCCCTTCTCAATTAGAGGTGGAATGGGCATCACTATCTCAGAATCCTCAGGATTGGGGAATAAAATATGGACTAATGGTATTCTACTATAAACTTATTGTGATTCTATCAATGGAAGAAATTATAGCATTGATGTGGAGACATTGGCCCCTGGAGGTGCTGAAGTCAGGGAAAGGGAAAAGAAGTGCAATATGGGATCATTTTCAGGACTTGGAATTGTCCAAAATGACATTGAAATGACAGATAAAAGCCATTATATATCTTGCCATAACCTACAGAATTGAGGGAGAGAGTGTAAACTACAATATCAACTATAATCCATCCTTAGTGGCAATACTACAAAATGTGTTCATCAATTGCAATGAATGTATCACAATAATGAAAGAAGTTGTTAATGTGGGGGAAGTGGGAAGTGTAGGGAGTGGGACACATAGGAATCCCTTATATTCTTTCATGTAACATTTATGTAATCTAACTATCCTTTAAAAGTAAATAAAAAATACATTTAAAAAAAGAGTCCTCATTGACCCTTGGTTCCACTTGTTTTATATCATTGTGTTCCCCCTGAAAATATTAAGACCATAAAAAGGAATGAAAGAAGAAAATAAAGAATATTAATAATAAAAATGGATGGAAAATGAAACATAAAAGAGCCAGGAAAAATAATTAGTAAGTGTGAAAAATCATAAAAAGTAAAATGGAGTAAGAATTAAAATGATGGAATAAAAATAAAATGGGAAAATAAAATAAAAAATAAAATTAAGTAAAATCAGAAAATTGAGAAGAAAAGAAAGAAAATGATGACCAAACAAGAGAAGGCTAAAGGAAAGACAAACAAAGGATGAGGGAGAAATGAAAGAAAGAAAAGAAGTAATGAAAATAAGGAGAGAAAAAAAACAAACAAAAAGAAAACAAGGAAAAAAATACAGTAAAAGTAAGCCTCCCTGTCAGGCCGCTAGCAAGTGCCTCAGGCTGCCAGTGTTCACCAATCTCCTTTCAGCCTACCCTCCTCAGGTAAATTAATGATTAGATAAACATATAAAGTATAGAGAATAAAACATAAAAACCCTAACAAAAATCTCAGTTGAACTTCCTTGTCATGAGACTGCTAATCTCTCAACTCCCTCTCCTCCAGGTAGCTGGCTGGGTGCCTGACACCCTGCTGGATTGCTCTCTGGATCACTTCTCTTCTGGGGTGGCTGGACACCTGACAGCTTATGAGCTGCCCATCCCTCCATCCTTTAGGCCAGCTGGTCTTCTAAAGGCTTGCTGTTTGCCTCTGTCCTTCCAGTTTTATCTTAGGCAGATTGGGCTTCTGAAGGTTTATTGGCTGTCTCTCATGGATCTCCACTCTCCTAGACTGTTAGGCACCTGCCAGACCACCCCCCACTGATCCAGTTCCTCTCTCTCCCAGGGTGGGTGGGTGTGTCAGCTTGCCTTATCAGCTACTCCCTCCCCAAACCCCTCTCCCATGACCTACTTCAGCACCAGCTGGCATCTTTCTTTTCCAGAGAACCAGCTGAGATCCAGTCCACCCACCTTATCTCCCCTCCCTCCTACTCCACTCTACCCCTGAGCTGGCTGGGTGCTGGTCTCACAACTGTTTTCCCCAAAGATCCCCCACTTCAAGAACCTGCTGGACACCAGGATATGTTCTTGTTCAACTGGGGGCTTATCTCACTCTCAGATGCAGATAAGTGCTGGTCTTCCAGCTAAATCACTTCCCCAGCTTCCCTCTCCCTTTGAGCCTGCTGTGTGCTGGCTTGCATGCTCTATTTCCCATGGCCTCCCTCCCACCTGGCCAACTGGGTGCCCCTTTTATAACCACCCTTTTTGATTGCCCCTGCAGTCCTTCATTTTCCTTTCTGCCAGGTAAACAGGTAAACCTGCCTACCTTCCTCCAGTTTCTTGAAGAAGAGAGCAGCTTGCCATTCTCTACCCCACAATCTTGTATCTCTACACCCTTATATCTTGAAGCTAACATTTAATATATGAATGCAAATGACTTTTACATGTTAGTTTTAGCTGGATTTTTGAACTGTTAGCACTCTGCTCACTGTCCCAAACTGTTAGCACCCAGCTCACTGACAAACTATTAGTCAGAAGGAAGGCAAAAGAGATCTAATATGCCAGTGCCAGATTTGGGAATGGCAGGCTGTACTATTCCTCCAGAAGCTGTAGAAAGTCAATTAAACATGGATAATTTTAAAGGTTTAAAATTTAAATTTAAGAAGAGCCAAATGTCAAAGAAGACCCTTAACACAAACCCAAACAAAAACAAATGCTTAAGGAAGAGAGAAATGACCCACAGGATGAATCTATCAGTATAAACAAATGCCTGAACATCAGCAAAAAATTACAAGTCATATTAAGTAACAGGAAGACATGGTTCATTCAAATGAATAAGGTAAAAGGCAGGAGGAGACCCAGAAAGTGGAAGAGTTAATCAAAGATGTCCAAACAAATATCCTTAATCAATTCAAGGAGATGAGGGAAGAGATAAGGGGTGTTAAGAAGACCCTGGGTTAACATATGGAAGAAATTGTAAACATACAAAAATTACAGGTCTTATGGTAATGAAAGTGACAATGAAAGAGATTAAAAATGCACTAGAATCACACAACAGCAAATTTGAACTGGCAGAGGAACAAATTAGCAAAGTGGAAGATAGGACATCTGAAGTCATACTGATAGTAGAACAAATAGACAAAAAAAAAAGGCAAAAAAATCAGCAGGGTCTCAGATAATTGAATGACTGCAAAAAATGCACAAATATATGCATTATGGGTATCCTAGTGGCAAAAGAAGGGGAAAAAGGCAGGAGGAATGTTTGAGGAATTAATGGCCAGCATTTTCCAACTCTTATGAGGGGCATGTATGTACATGTCCAGGAAGACCAGGATACTCCAAATAGAATAAATCCTAGCAGACCTACCCTGAGACACATACTATTCAGATAGTCAAATGCCAAAAAATAAGAGATAATCCTGAAAGGAGCAAGAGAAAAAGAGAGCCATCTCATATAAGGGAAGCTTGATAAGATTAAGTGCCCATTTCTCACCTGAAACCATGGAGGTGGGAAGGCAGTGGTACGATATTGTTAAGGTACTGAAAGAAAAAGATTCCCAACAAAGAACTCCATACCAAATATTCTAATCAACTCAATGAAATGAAGAAAGAGATAAAGAATATCAAGGAAACACTGGGGAAACATATAGAAGAATTGTAAACATGCATAAAAAGATAACAGATCTTACAATGGTGAAAAGCACAATGCAAGAAATTTAAAATATACTAGAAGCACATAACATCAAATTTAAACAGACAGAGGAAAGAATTAGCAAAATCTAAGATAGGACATCCCAAATCACAGAGATAGTAGAACACATGGACAAAAAATAGAAAATATTCACTAGGAACTCAGGGAATTGAAAGACAGTATGAAATTCACAAACATATGCATTATGGGCATCCCAGAGGGAGAAGAATAGGGAAATGGGACAGAAGAAATATTTGAAGAAATAATGGCAAAAGCTTCCACCTCTTATGAGGGACATAGATATACATGTCCAGGATCACAGTGTCCTCCAAGCATAATAATCCTAGCAGAAGTAACCCAAGTCACATACCTATTAGATTATCAAAGACTCAAGATAAAGAGAATCCTGAAATCAGCAAGATAAAAGAGATTTATCACTTATAAGGGGAGCTTGATAAGATGAAGTGCTGATTTCTCATCTGAAACCATGGAGGCAAGAAGGCAGTTGTATGACATAGTTAAGGTGCTGAAAGAAAAACAAAACTACCAGCCAAGAATTCTGTATCTAATAAAACTGTAATTCAAAAATGAAGGAGAGATAGATGAAAATAGTCACAGATAAACAGAAATTGAGAGAATTCATCAACAAGAGTCCTGACTTTCAAGAAATACTAAAGTGAGTTCTGCAAGTTGAAAGAAAACAAAATGAGGAAATGTTAGAAGAGAGTGTAGAAAGGAAGATTATTAGTAAGAGTAACTAAAGGATAAAAAGGAGAAACAAAATAATATATGACATATAAGCCTAAAGAAAAAATGGGTGAAGTAAATATTGCCTTGACGGTACAACATTGAATGTTAATGGATTAAAATTGGAAACAACCCAAGTGTCCATCAGCAGATGAATGGATAAACAAAATGTGGTATATAAATACTAAGGAGTATTACTCAGCTGTAAGAAGGAATGAAGTAATGTCACATTTGACAACACAGATGAATCTCAAAGACCTTATGTTGAGTGATAAACATTAAAATGTATGTTTGAATTACAATGGCTATTTCAAACTATGTGAATATTTAAAAAGTGGGACAGAGATGTTATTGATGGTGAGTGCATCACACAGATGTGTTCCATTTGTGTATATATATATTTATACATTACCAAAATAATGGCAGACCCAGTTTTCAAATGATTCAATTCAACTCAGAAAGAAATTGAGCTGAAGAGTTTGTTGTTCTTTGCAATCATTAATTGAAAACTAAATGTCATACCACAGTTAATTTGCAGCTACTCTTCTTCCCAGGGTAGAGGAAAAAATGAATTTCTCCAATCCTTGCTTTAACCTTAATCTTTGAATTCAGTTCCTGTCACCCTTTCCTCCCTTTATTTCTTTTGAGAAATGTGGATCCCACATTTTTAGTTCAGGTGCAGTTTGAAGTTCCTGATGAACCCAGGGAACCCTCCACCATATTTGGCCTGGTCTGATGGTCCTGTATGCACCTTACCCACAACCACTAGTGGGGCCTGAAGCCTATCCTCCTGAGCCTATGGGGTGACACTCTTCAAATCAACACTGGTTTGGCTTCTTTTATTTTCTTACTCTTCCTTTTATAATTAAAAATAAATGTAAATTCTATAATGGCAAAATTTAAAATATAAAAGATAAACCAGCAACAAATTATGTACACCTTACAAAACAGCAATTAAAAATATCCAGGATATGGGATATTGAGGCTAACAAAATATATTTAAAATAAACAAATCAAAAATACAGCAGTTGCAGAAATCAATAAATAAAACAGCAGTTGCAGTTGTATATTTTAATACACCCATATCACAAACCATTCAAAAAATCAAGGAAATGCAGACAGAGATATCAAAGATGTAAGTACTGTAATTAATAAGCTTGAACATACATATATTGATGTAAAGTAGTATGCATACTATAGTATATTATACCACTCCAAAAGAAAGTGGAAATTTTTTTTACAGAAACATATGAACAATTACAGAAAATAGACCAGGCATCTCACCATAAAAATGAGCCTCAAATACTTCATAAGATTAATATCATACAGATATTTCTGGAAGAGGAATGTGTGTATGTTTACACAGATGTAGCACTGCACCTTTAATTATAATACTATGCAATTGTAAAAGTGTATAATACATGAATTATATATGTGCATACACACATATATATACATGCATACATATACTTATATGAAATAACATGATGGTAGTATCTGTAGGATGCTATGATATAAAAAATGTATGGTTCAGAATAGTGTATGCAATATTTATATATTTTAGTAAAATGGAAGGATATACCAAATCAAATAAAGATGAATTTGTAAAGAGGCAGGAAGTCCACAATATGGCCCAAGAAGAGATAAAAGGCACTTCTCTGTATGCACTTTATTTTGCAGATTTTACTCTGAGTTCATGAAAATAACTTACATAATAATACAACAAAATTCAATTAAAAATTTTAAAATCTCAAACATTGAAAGTAATAAAAAATATATCTGACTTTATATTTCATTTATGGCTTTACTAGAAAAAGGAAATATTTTAAATGACTTCAAACAATAGTAATATAATGCACATTTCCTATAAGATAAACCATAGGACAAAATAAAATGGGACATACAGAAAGGCCTATAAAGAAACAAAATAAAAATTTAAAGTCCAAACAAAAAATATGATCACTTTTGATGTTTCAATGAACTGTATTTCAGTGTAAACAAATAGTAGATGAAGAAAAGTGATTATTTATAGAAAATTTCCAGAGAATACATCCAAAAGGAATGAAAATATTAAAATATTTTTAGTTTATTGTCTCAATCAGCAGCAGCACCTGCTAAAATTATGAGATGAAGTATTAACGGGGAATTTTATTAAGGATGGAACAGATTAAAAACTTCTGAACATAATGAATAAATGCATCACCATTAATAAAAAAGGCCCTCAGATATTATGGTCCACTTGATATTGTGTAACAAAAGATGCGATGTTTCACCTGCATTGTTTGCAAAACAATAGAACCAGAATTCAATCAAATTTTCACATCATAGGAAATAAAAGAGACAGAGAAACAAGTTTAGTGAGTATGGAACTGTAATAGAAAATCCAAAATTTGGTAAAATACATAAGACAAAAGGCTTGTTTTATCAGCAATTAAATGACAAGAAAATAAAATGAGGAGAGGAAATTGTTAAAGATTTAAAAACAAACAACAAAAGACAGAGGATGAAAGATGGGACTGTATAAAATAGTGAACTCTGTTGTGGACAATGAATATGGTTAATAGTACAAATATAAGAATGTTCTTCCATAGACTTGGACAAATTTACATCATTATAAGGTGTCAACAATGAAGTAGTATATTGGAAAAAGTATGCCTAATGCAAACTGTGGACTATAGTTAACAGTAATATTTTAATATTCTCTTATCAGTTGTAAAAAAGACACCACACCAATGCTAAGTGTCAATAATAGGTGGCTATAAGACCATGTTTTTTTAAAAAAATTTCTTTTGGAGCAAAGAAAATGTTATAAATTGTCATGATGAAAAAAGAGAGTCATTCATTGTACACTTTGATGAATTGCATGGTACGTGAATTTTAAAAAAGAGGTCATTCAAATGTGTGGCTTTTTTTTTGGATTCTGATTGGAAAAAAATGTTAAAAAGCACTTATGATGCAACAGGAATAATTTGACACCTAATGTTTGTTTGGCACTGCTAAGGAATTGCTATTGATAACATATTTAAATGTAATAATTAAATATTTGTTTTATAAATTGGAGTTCAACTTGCATTGAGAAATAATAATAATACAGAAATAATAATACAGTTGGGACGAAGGGAATGAGTACTGTCTTATTTTGCAAGGGCTTCTATGACAAATACTGCAAACTGGTTGACTTAAATAACAGGAATTTACTGTCTTACAGATTTGGAGTCTATAAGTCCAAAATCAAGGTGTCAGTAAGGCCAAACTTTTTCAAAAGTCTGCAGGCTTCTGGTGATGATTTCAAGGAATCCTCTGACACAGGTCAATCTCTCTGATTTCCAATTTCCTTTACTTGTAAGTACTGAGCCATATTGGATTAAGGCCCAGCCTGTCTCATTTTTCCTTATCCAAATAGGATCTTCAAAGATCCTATTTACAAATGAGTTCAAGTCCACAGGACCAGGGATATGATACAATCTATAACAGGTGCTTTGGATGAACCAAAATTGGGCATATGTTTGTAATTGATGAAATTAGGTAATAAATATATGAGGTATCACTACATTCTTTTCAATTCTTTGTGCATGTTTGAAAATGTCTATGATTAAATCAAATAAACAGCAACAACCACAACAACAAAAACATGACTGCAGGCTCTGGAGTCCATCTAATTAAATCCTTCCTCTTTCTAGAGGTACTGATGTTGACAAGTTACCTGATTTCATTCTGTATTAGTTTTCTCATCTGTCAGAGGCATATTCTATGAATTCCTTCCTTATATAAAACATTTACAACATTGCTGAGTACATGATAGTCATATAATATATATTTTATGATTAAGATAATGACTCATGCATTATTTAATTGAGTAATTATTACTATCACGCTACATTAGAACTTATATATATCTTTATATATCACGGATATTAATCCCTTGTCCAATGTGTGGTTTCCAAATATTTTTACCCATTGAATAGAATGCATTTTTAACCTCTCCACAAAGCTCTTTGAAATGCAAAAATGTTTAATTTTCAGAAGGTCCCATTTATTTCTTTTTTCTTTCATTGCTTGTGTTTTGGGTGCAAGGTTTAAAAAACCCCACTTACAACAAAATTTGAAGATGTTTCCCAATATTATCTTCTAGGAGTTTTAAGGACCTGGGTTTTATGTTTAGGTGTTTGATCCGTTTTGAGTTAATTATTGTACAGGGCATGAGATCGGGATCTTCTTTCATTCTTTTGCTTACGATACCCAGTTCTACCAGCACCATGTATTGAAGAGACTGCTCTGTCCTGGTAAAGTGGATTTATAGGCTTATCACCCTGGTTTGTATTTTGTGGACCCCAGAAAACTTTTCTCTTTAGCTAACCTATTGATATGTAAATGCAATGTAAATAGGGCCTTTTTATTAGATTTACTTAAGAGACCTTGATTAATTCACTTAATTAGATCATTTTGATTGGACTATGTTAGTGAGGCATGAGAAAAGTTGGGTCACTGGCTGCTTGCCGAGTCTTATATAAACTGAGATCACACAGAAAGACACAGAGAAAGGAAGTTGACATTTAATCCTGCCATGGGTGAGAAAGAACAAAGAAAGTACTCCAGGTTCACTCACAGCTGAAGAAATACAGAGAAGCCTGGAGAAGCTCAAGGAAAGGAGGCCAGGAAGAGATGTCTGATCACCCACAGCTGAGCTCCAGGAGAAAGGAAAGAGAGTGCAGACCTACCATCTTACCTCAACACACGGTAGGACTAGAGAATCTGCCAGCAGATGACTTTGATGAGAAAACATCTTGATGGTGCCTTGATGTGGACATTTCATGACCTTTGGGACTATAAGATTTTCCCATCAATTGTGTAGTATATTTATTACATTGATGAGTTATATGGATGCATTTCTACTAAGCATGGTCTATAGTCTATATTATGTTTTACATTTTGTACCACACAATTTTATAGGTTTTGACAAAATGTATAATGGCTTTTATCTGTCATTGCAATATCATGCAGAACAATTCCCATGTCTCAAAAATGTTCCATATTCCACCTATTCTTACCTCTCAACCTCTCAGAACTTCTGGTGACCACTGTCTTTACATCAGTGTTACAAGTTCTGCCATTAATAGAATAATACGTCTATTTAGGTCTATAGTTGCATTTCCTCCTTATGTTTGTTTGTTCCTTGATCTTGAGAATTTGGAGATGGTGGGGACCACTCTGCTTCAAATTGAGAGGGGGCTAAGATCCTGTGGGGCAGATGGATAGAATTGTTTTACTTGCAGTTATAGATAATCTCTTTTTTAGGGGGATGGGTATTGTCCATCATCATTCTTTTCTTAGTTGTCTTGGGTAAGGCTGATGAACTGGAGAGTAGGTGTTGGCTGCAACTCTGCTGAGATTCATGGCTCCCTTGGTATAGGAACAGCCAAAAGATTGAAGTTTCTTAGACATATATCTAATGGATATAGTGCAAACTATAGGTTCAAATAAATGAGGCAGAAGAACCATGTGTAGAAAAATTATAAATGAGTCTAAATCAGATACTTTTGGGGAGATGGGTTATCATATATTCCAAAGTAAAGCCCACCAATGGGGGTGATGATTTCCTAGGGTTGTCTGCCCTGCCTAAAGTGTATAGATGTCTGTAGAGCCCTCAGGAGTATCCCTGCTTGAAGCACTGATTACTGTGGCAGTTATTGAGATCCTCCTGAGAGGTGCATAAGTGTAATCTCTGGAATGAAATCTCTTAGTCATAAAAACTCATTTGTATTTAATATTCCCCCCTATTGGTCTAGGTCTTTTTTCTGAATGCAATGTTAGTTGGTACTTGGTATTAATCCCTTGGTGTCAGGAAGGCTCAACCCCAGGAATCATATTCCACATCAGGGGGAAGGTAGTGAATTTACGTGCTGTGTTTGGTTTAGAGAGAGGCCATGTTTGAACAAAAAGGAGACTTTCAGGAGGCAACTCTTAGGCAATATATATTACTAGGCTAAGTTTCAATTTCACAAGAACAATGTTCATAAGTACAATTATCAATATCAAGGGTCTGCCAAAGTGGGCTCTCCTCCTTTGATAGGCACTGCTCATGTACTCTAGAGATTCTTGCCACTCTATGAGAGAATATAGCAGGATTCTCCAGATGCAGAGTTCAATATTACATCAGTGACACTGTGGGTCTTCATGCCCTGAGACAACACCTGATAACCACATGAACACATTCATATTCCATAGAGGCATACCCTAGGTGCATCCCTCAGCACATAACCCCACCACAGGATTCCCCATGCCAGTGAATCTCCTCTATGACAGTAGCAACCCTTCTGCAATTCAAAACCTCCCCCAAACAAAGCCAACAACAAATAACAAAAAATAAAATAATTTAAAAATAAAATAGTTTTTTAAAAAGTTTTTTGCATTTGTGCCTTTCATCACCATAAAATCTGTTTTTATTTTTTAATATGCATTTTTTATTTTTTAAAGATACTTAGCTTACGTAAATGTTACATAAAAAATGTAGGAGATTCCCATTTGCCCTCCTCCTGCCCCCTCCCACACTTTCCAACATTAACAACATCTTTCAATAGTGTGATACATTTGTTAAAATTGATGAATTCATGTTGGAGCATTGCCACTAAGTATGGATTATAGTTTACATTATAGTTTAATTTCTCTCTCACACAATTTTGTATGTAATGACAAGATATATAATGGCCTGTTTCTGCCATTGTAACATCATTAAGGACAATTCCAATGCCCTGAAAATACCCCCATATTACCCCTATTTTTCCCTCTCCCTCCTCTCAGAACCTCTGGTGGCCACTGCCTCCACATCAATGATAAAAGTTCTCCCTTTGCTAGCATAACAATGTCTATAGTAGAATAACAGTAAGTCTACTCTAGTCCACCTTTCATTCCCCAACCCTGAGGATTTTGAGATAGTGTGGCAGTTTGGCATTGTTTATGAATTTTGGTTGTTCATGAATTTTGATGTGGAGATTTATGGAATTTTGATGTGGAGTATATTTATGAATTTTGATGATGAGTTTTGATTGTCTATGAGTTTTGATGTGGAGCCTGGGGAAGTAAAGACACAAAGAATGATGACACAAGGGAGAGCTCCATGAAGTAAATAAATAGAGAAGCAGATACATGAGGAAAGAGAGAAAGCTCCATTAGGCATGGCAGAGGCCCCAGGAAGAGAGATGAGCCAGTCACCTCATAATTTACAGCTGCCCTTGTGGAGAGAACAAAGCAGCTGAGTCCAGAGAGAAACAAACCCCAGGAGAGAGATAAGACTTATTGCAGCCTGCAGCTGATATTGGAAAAAGCTGTGACTACAGAGCCTTAAGAGGAAGAGGCAGCCTGAACCCTTGCAGACATTGACAGCCATCTTGCTCCAACAGGTGGCAATAGATTTTGGTGAGGGAAGTAACTTATGTTTTATGGCCTAGTAACTGTAAGCTTCTACCCTAAATAAATACTCTTTATAAAAGCCAACAGATTTATGGTATTTTGCATCAGTATCCCTTTGGCTAAATAATACAGAATTTGGTACCAGAGAGTGGAGTTGTGTTTTTGCAATTACCAAAATGCTTGAACGGTTTTATAAATGGGTAAGGGGTATTTTTTTGAGGAATTGTGAAATGCTTGATAGAAATGGACTAAATTGCTTTGAAAAGACTGTTGATAGGAATATGGAGGCTAAAGAGGCTTTTTGTGAGGCCTTCGAAGTAAATGATGAAACTATTATTAGAAACTGAAAGACAGGTGATCTGTGTTTTAAAGTTGCAGAGAACTTAGCAAGATTAACTCCTGGTGTTCTATGGAAGGCAAAATTTGAAAATGTTGAGCTTGGGCATTTATCTGAAGAACTTTCCAAACTAAACTCTGAGAATGCTGCTTGGCTTCTCCTTGCAGCTTATAGCAAAATGCTAGATGAGTGAGATAAGCTGAGGACTGAATTGTTGGGCACAAAGAAACCAGAAACTGATTCCAGAAATTCCAAGCCTCTGGAAATAAAGTCCCCAGATGATAACACCTTATTTGAGGATTTAACTATACTTGGAACTTGTAAATCAGGATTGAAGATGCAGTTGTCTTGGAAAGACTTATGGAAAGTCTTACTGTCTGATGGCTTGGATCCCTGCTTCTTGCTTGCTATACCAACAAGCTTTTTGAGAGAGTTGTATTAACAAAACCACTGTCAGCTTGAACTAAAAGGGACATGAAAGGGAGACATTGATGGGGAAATAGCTTCAAGGGGAAAACCATGGAAGCTGAGAGCTGAAATTAAAACATCTCCTCAGGTCAAGAGTGGAACCCCACCCATGTGTACAGAGAGGGTGAGTTTGCCCCAGCAGTTGAAGAGGGTGGATGGTCCTGCCCACTGTTCAGGGAGAGTTTTGCTGCCCCACGGTACAGAGAAGGTGAAGAACATTCTCCAGGTATTAGAGAGGTTGAGGTCAATGCCCCATAGGTCTGAGAAGGGTGGGCCTGTCCCCCATGGATTAGGAAAGACCAGGTTGCCAATTCATTGCTCTGAGAGGGTTGGGTCTGTATGACAGAGATTAGATGCTCGATGAGGGTGGAAACAAGAAAATGGCCTTTGGGCAAGCCTGTGGAAAGGGTGGAGCTTCATGAGGCCCCAGGGAGAAGAAACCATTATCTTAAGAATGACTCTCAGTCTTTGAAATGAAATGGAGTATGGCCTGCAGGTTTACTGAACTCTAAAGGACCCATGACTCATGTTTCCTTCCCAATTTCTCCTTTCTTTTCCCTTTTCTTTACAGTGAAGATGGAGATTACATTCCCTGTGCCCCTTTACAATGAGGATGGAGATTACACACCCCTGTGCCCCTTTACAGTGAGGATGGAGAATACACACCTCTGTGTCACTTAACCGTGAGTACAGAGTTTACACACCCTGTGCCCCTTTACAGTGAGGGCGGAGATTACACACCCTGTGCCCCTTTACAGTGAGGACGGCAGCTACAGATACACACCTGTGACATGGGGATCAGGGTGCCTGAGTTGGATCTGGATGATAAAAACAACTGCAGATCTGTGACAGGGCTGGTTATTCCTAACTCCTGTTGATGGCAGGGACGAGGATCCTTATGTTAATGGAGATGTTTATCCTTTGTCTGTCCATTTGTGTATTGGAAGCAGATAAATAGTTTTGTAAGTGTAATAAGTCTACAGCCAGATGGGACTTTGACCCAAAACAAATTGTATTTCTTTAAACTGATTGTGATATGATTTTGTACTCAGTATTGTTACTGAAATAAGGCTTTTTGAATATTGTAATGTCTTTTTGGAATTAAGAAGATGGAGTATGGCAGTTTGATATTGTTTATAAATTTCAAGAAGAGATATTGGATTATATTTGTGAACTGGCCCCTTCCTTTGGGCATATTAAATTATATTAAATAGTAAATTCAGAAGTTTCACTTTTACTTGATTAAACAATGATTAAGGTTTTGAGTGGGTGATATCAGTAAGATATAGAGTTCCCACACCATTTGTGGGCAGGGACTCACAGAGAAAACTACATGGCAAAGAAAGTTGGAGTTTTGGATGCTGGAAGATCAGGAAGTAAATACACAGGGAAGCAGATAAGTGAGGAAATAGAGGAGTCTCCAATAGACACGTCAGAGGTCCCAGGAAGAGAGATGAACTGTTCACTCGACAGTTCACACCTGGCCTTGTATAGAGAGCAGAGCAGCTAAGCCCAGAGAGAACTGAGCTTGGGGGAGACAGAAAAGCCTAGAGAGCATAATAGTCTACAGCTGACCTTGTGGAGAGACCAGAGCAACTGAGGCCAGAAAGAAATGAGCCCCAGGAGAGAGATGATACTTATCCCAGCCTACAGCTAATATTGAAAGAAGCTGGGACCACAGAGCCTTAAGGGGAAGAGGAAGCCTGAACCCTTGCAGACATCTTGCTCCAACAGGTGGCAACAGACTTTGGTGAGGAAGTAACTTACACTTTATGGCCTGGTAAATGTAAGCTTCTCCCTCAAATAAATACCCTTTATAAAAGCCAACAGATTTCTGGTATTTTGCATCAGTACCCCTTAGGCTGAATAATACACTTGGAATGCAGTAGACCAATTTGCTGGCCAAAATCTGGGTAAGTGGACCCCTGTAACTCCCTCAATGCATAGCCACTGCCCAGGGGCCAGTGGACCCACTGCTGCAGCTTTACTCATGGTTCTTCCTACTTGAGTCTCCTTTTCTTTTCCCTAGAGTTTTCCAGACAATTTCTGCCTGTCTTCTAGCTATTTTTTCTGGGAGTGAAGTGAGACCTTTGCCTCTTGACTCCATCTCACTCATGACTTTTGATAGCTGCATAATACTGACTGTGTGCACATTTACTCAATGGTTTCCTATTGATGAATACTTGGGTGGTGTGAGTTTTAAATTCTTTCATGAATTCCCAAAAGAGAAGATTATGTTTTTGAACTACTTAATTCCTGTCAGTGCCATATCCTTTTGATTGGACTGCATCAGTGAAGCATGACTGAGATTGAGTCTCTGCCCTCTTGTTGTGTCTGATATAAATGTAACTAATGAAAGATGTTTATGTGAGATGTTATAAGAGGTGTGGGAGGTGGGGAACATGGGAATCCCTGTAATTTTTGTGTAATATTTAGCTAATCTAAGCATCTTTTAATATATATATATAAATAATAACATTTATGTAAGCAAATGCACATATATGCATATATATTTATATATCATTTTACAAATATTGGTTTGTATTGTGAAAATTTTTATTTTTACCCACAATAAAAAAATAATAAATAAACACAAAGGGAGACAGACATGCAGAAGAAAAGGAAGCTGCCTTATTTGATCCTGCAATATGAGAGAAAGGACTACAGATTCACTCACAGCTGAGCTCAAAGAGAGAAGCCCTAAGAGGCTCAAGGAGCTGATGCCAAGAGAGAGATGAACCATATGCCTGATTGACCACAGCTGAACTTGGGAAGAAAGCAGAGCAGCCAAGACTGAGAAAGGAGGCCCAGTAAAAAACAATCCCTATGCCTGGTTGCCCTCAGCTGAGTACCAGGAGATGGTAGATTCTGGGGGGCAGGCAGAGACTTTGGCAGAGATCAGCAGTCATCTTGCTTCACCACATGGAAACTTACTTTAGAGAGAAAGCATCTTTGCTGATGCTTTGATTTGGACATTTCATGGCCTTAGAGAAGTAAGCTCTTACCCCCAAATAAATCCCTTTTATAAAAACAACACATTTTTGGTACTTTGCATTGGCAATTTTGTGGCAAACTAAAGCAGATGGTTTTCAGTATACTGTTGTTAAATTAATGCTACAAAAATATGGCAGATATCATATATATATTATATTTTTTCAATAAATCCTCAGATGAGTACAACTTTGCTTTTACTAAGGTCATCCTTAGAGATACATTTAAATTCCCCCCAAAATATGGGTGACCCTCATATTTCATTTAAAAATAAGTAAAATCTAATCCATAATTATTAAAGATCCCTCTAAAATGAAGTTGTAAGGATATTTTAAAAATAACTTAAAAGGCTAAGCTGGAAAAGTAGAAAAATAATGTCACTGGAATGATATTACTATCAGATTAGTACTATAATATTTAAAAATGGGAGGGCAAAGAGAGCTATTTTACCAAAATATTTAACAATCATTACAGTATGCAAATATCTGATAGGAAAAATTACATATCTTTCATTTGATACAAGAATTTTGAATTACATCTATTTCCCCCTTCTTTCAAAAATCAAAAGATCACTTTCCAGTTCCTGGACTTAATGGACTTAATTTTCTCTCCTCCTCCCTTTGTCTGCTCCTTTCTTCTATATACACCTAAACATCCTGGAAATAATTCAAAGACAATAGTTATGGGGCTTCAAAATTATGTAAGAGGAGAATTGTGGGAAAATGCTGGAGTAGGAGGCTCCAGGATTATGTTTCTCCACAGAAACAACTATTAAACAGGCATGAAATGTCTGAAACATCTATTGCAAAACTCGAGTCCAGTAGAACACTTTACAGCAAGGAGGGAAGAACAGTAGGAAGAGGCTTGTAAATTACTGTAAACACTAGTAAATCATTTTCTCTTCATTGGTTACTGGCTCCCATCCCCCACTCTTGCAGTAGGCTGTTATGGGCCATGACCCTGACTAGCTCCCTGGTGACAGAAAGGGACCAAAAATCCACTTCCACAGGAACAGGGATCAGTATGGCTGATTACTGATGATGGCTTTTGTTAGTGATTATGGCATGTCTCTGAGGGACAGTATTATTCCAATATGTTCCCAAAGGCTGATGAGAGGACTTAAAGAAGATATACTTCCACAGGGCTGCTGAGATAGTTCAAAGACTTAATTTGTGGGACAGGTCAAGAAAGTTAAACTTTGGGGAGCTGTGGAAAGAGCTTTTGACACCCTTCCTGAACCCCCCATAGGGCAGATTGGAGTGGGTTTATGGCCTATTCCTGGGTTCTTAGCTTTCTGCTGATGGGGAAATACTGACTTGGGAAAGACCTTTCCAGGCTACCACTCTTTTCTAGTATTTCTTCTCCAGGTGAAAGTAGATGGAGATGACAACAAAAGCAAGGAATAAACTACTGAGGCAGACAACTGGGAGCAAAAGATTACCTGCTTTAAATACCAAAAATAGGGAGAAGTTGTGGATACTGGAAAATAATGAGGGAGCATTCAAACTCCTGTAAACAAGGGAATTAAAAAACAACTAACAAGGATAAATTGATGATAAAACTTTGGCCCTGAAAACACAGGGAGAACCAAGAACTTTGCATTCACCTATGGACAGACTTTTCTGATAAGATGGCTGACATGAGCAAAACTCTGTCTTATCACCAGTGGGTTACAAAATCAAGAAAGTCATCTCAGGGAATAAATCACAGAGTTATTATTAAAATATTAAAATGTACAGTGTGCAAAGAGAGTACAAAGCAAACAAAGAAAAGAAAATGCCCCACCAAATGGAAAAGGATAAAAATATAGAAAATGCTAACAAAGAAAACCAGACTGTTGACACAAAGAATGAAGATTTTTTAAAAAATTATTTAAAAATTGCTCAAAAAGATTAAGAGGAAAAAAGAGAAATAAGTCAAGGATATGAGGAAAACAATAAATGAGCTCTATGAGAATCTTAATAAAGAAATATAAATTTTAAAAAGGAACCAAACAGAACTACTGGAGTTGAAGATCACAATAACTGAAATGAAAAATTCCCAGAAGGGTTTCAAGAGCAAACTGGAGTTGGCAGAAGATAGAACAGCAAATTTGAAGACAAAAAAATTGAAACAAGACAAGCTGAGGAACAGAAAGAAAAAATAATTATGTAAAGCAAAAATAACCTGCCACATCAGGGACACCATCATGCATAACAATATATGGCTTTGTGAGTCCCATAAGAAGTAGAAAAAAGATAGGGGCAGAAGGAATATTCAAATAAATAATGAAAGGTGACTTCCCAAACTTACTTTTAAAAAATCATGTATATGCACACCCAAGAAACCCAGAAAACACCAAGGAGGGAAAGCATGAAGAAAAATCTTGAATCATATATTGGTCAAACTGTCAAATTCACAAGATAAGGAAAGAGTTTGGAAAGCTGCAAGAAAAAAGCAATTTATTACATACAAGCAAGTCCCAATTAGATTTGAGTGCCAATTTTCCATCAGAAACCATGAAGGCAAGAAGGCAGTATGTTGAAATAATTGGAGTGCTGAATGAAAAGAACTACCAAGAATTTTATATCCAGTGAGACTTTCTTTCAAAAAATGAGGGAGAGTTTAAGGTATTCCCAGATAAACAAAGCTGAGGGTGTTCATCACCACAAGACCTTTCCTACAAGCAATGCTAAAAGGAGTTTTCCAGTCTGAAAGGAAAGAACACTAGACATAAAGAAATAAAGACCTCCAGTAAAAATAACCATTTGCGTAATTATAAATGCCAATATTATTATATTGTACTTTTTGGTATGGAACTCCACTTCTTATGTTCTACTGGTGATAAAATACAAATAAATAAAAAGTAATGATTAAGCTATGGTTTGGACATACAGCATACAAAAATGTAATTGGTAACAATTACCAAAAATTGTTGGGGGTTAGAGGGATGGAGGATAGAGGGTATGCTATTGAAATCAAGTTGGTATCAAAGTAAGTATGATTGTTATATATTTAGGAGTTGAAATTTAACCCCATGTTAACCACAAAGAAAGTATATGAAAAATATATCCAGATGGAAATGAGATGGTACATAATATGGTAGAAGGTAAAAAAAAAAATCAAATAAATACAAAATAAGGCTTTCTCTCTACTGTCAGGAATAAAACAAGCTTGCCCACTGTCACCTCTGTTATTCAACATTGTATGAGAAGTTCTTTCCAGGTAAATTAGTCTTGAAAGAGAAATAAAAAGCATTTGACTTTAAAATAAATAATCAAAGCTTTCCATATTTTCAAATGGTAAAATCCTATATATAAAAAGTCCTGAAAAATCCACAACAAAGCTTTTAGAGCTAATAAATGAAATCAGAAAAGTACTGGGGCATAAGAACAACACCCCAAATCAGTGGTTTTTATATAAATAACAATGAAAAATTACAAGAAGATACCAAGACAAAAATCACATTTAAAAAGCAACTAAAAGAATCAACTATCTAGGAATATAATGAAGTGATGGAAAGTGCGTGTACACAGAAAAATACAAATCATTGCTAAAATAAATAAAAGAAGACCAAATTAAAGGAAGGTTTGGAGGAATTGTGGGAAGATAGCATCAGATTAAGCAGGCAAAGCTCTGCTCTCTCACAAAAATAATGAAGAAGGACCAAAAAGTTGTCTGAGGGAACTGATTTGGGGTTCAGCAGACAAGGACAGTGCTTTACAACTCCCAGGAGAGTGAGGGACAGACAGATGAAGAGCCCAAACAACAAACATAAATTACCAAACTCCTATGGTGGCTGGGAATGGTTCCCTCCCCCACCCCAAGATATTAAGCTGGGATAAAACCCCTGGCACACTGCAGCTGACTGAGAGGGAACAGACATGTTCCTATCTGTCATTTGTTACAAGGGAAGAGAGGGGACATCAACGGGCTTTTCTTTATTGAAATCAGTCAGCAAAGCCTGCTTTGAATCTTGGTTCTGGCCAGACCATAAAAAGGAAAATGGAGATTTCCTGTCTTTGGAAAAGTGCAATGACAAGTTCCATCTGCTGGCCAGTCAGGAAATTGCATAGACAAAAATGGTTTTTGGGCTCTCAGTTCTCTAAATTCTGGGAGAAAATCAGTGCCCCCTTGAGTCTCTGGCATGACATTGACAACTTAAGCTGGGGAATTTTAAAGACTTAGAATATGTTGAACCTAATATCAAAGAAGAGCTATGAAGAAAATAGGCAAGAGAGAAAAATTGGCCATCAGAGTAATTTCACCAACATATTCAGATGCCTAGACATCAGCAAAAAATTACAAGCCATGCTAGGAAAAAGGAAGAGATGGCCCAGCCAAAAGATCAAGCCAAATATCCTCAAGAGATACAGAATTTAAGACAATTAATCAATGATAATCACACCATATTCCTAAATCAATTCTATGAATTCAAAGAAAATATGACTAAAGAGATAAAGAATATTAAGAAGACAGTGGGTGAGAATAAAATACAATTTAAAGTCTGTAAAGAAATTAATAGAACTTATGGAAATGAAAGACAAGATGGATGAAGATTAAAAATACATTACAGGCATGTAAGAGCAAATTTGAATTGCTTTAAGACAGAATTAGTGATTTCAAAGGCAGAACATTGGCTCTGGAAAACACAGGAGAACAGAAAGAGAAGAGAATGTAACAAATGGAACAGGGTCTCAGGGAATTAAATGACAAAGTGAAATGCACAAACGTATGTGTTACTGGTGTCCCAGAAAGAGCAGAGAATGAAAAATTGGCAGAAAGAATATTTGAGGAAATAATGACTAAAAACTTCCCAACCCTTATGAAAGCCATAAATATCGATATCTAAGAAGAACAACACACCCCAAGCAGAATAAATCCAAATAGACCTACCTGAAAACACCTATTATTCAGAATGACAAATATCAAAAGTAAAGAGAGGATTCTGAAGGCAATAAGTTAAAATCAAAGCATCACTTGCAAGGGAACCTCAGTAAGATTAAGTGCTGACCTCTCATCCAAAACCATGAAAGGGAAGAGAAAGTAGTATCATGTGTTTAAGGTATGGAAAGAGAAAAAAATGTCAGCCAAGAATTCTGTATCTGGCAAAGATGTCCTTGAAAAATAAGGGTGAATTCAAAGTCTTCATAGACAAACTAGAACTGATAGAATATGTTACCAAAAGAAAAGAATTACGAGATAATAAAGAGAGTGTTGCAACCCAAAAGGAAAAAAAAAGATAATAGACTTGTAGAAGAATAATAGGAAGGGTAAATTAAAGGGTAAAAAGACAGAAAATAGTATGATATGACAACAGAGAGGTGAAGGACAAATGAAGTAATTAATGCCTTTACAGTAATAACATTGACTGATAATGGCTTGAATTCCCCCAATCAAAAGACATAGACTGATAGAAAGGATTAAGAAAATGAGCCATCTATTTGCTGTCTATAGGAGACACACTTCAAATGTAAGGACACAAGAAGGTTAAAAGTGAAAGTTTGGAAAAAGTTATTCTATGCAAATAGTAACCAAAAATAAGCTGGGGTAGCAATATTAATATCAGACAAAATAGATTTTAAATGCAAAACCATCAAAAGAGATGAAGAAGTTCATTATACATTAATAAAAGGGGCAATTTGGCAAGAAGAAATAAGTATATTAAATTTTATACACCTAACCTAGATACATGAGTCATACACTGGCAAAGCTGAAGTGAGAAATAGATACTTCTACAATACTATTTGGAGACTTCTATACACCATTTTCAGTATTGGATAGGACATCTGTACAGGGGACAAATATGGAAACAGAGAGCTTGAATAATATGAAAAATGCACTAAACCTAACAGACATCTATAGAACATTGCACTCCAAAACAGCAAGATATACATTCTTTGCAAGTTCTCATGGATCCTTCTCCAAGATAGATGCTGTAACCGTTGGCCAATTTGATGTAATTATGAATTCCAAAAATATAATTGGATCATGCATGTAAACTGATCTGTTAATCTGGGCATGATTAGGTTATGATTAGGGCGTTGAGCCCCACCCCTTTGGTGGGTGGGGAATCGAGTATAAAAGGCAAGGCAAAGAACAGAGTTGAAGCAGTCTTTGATAAGCAGCTTTGATGTTGGAAAGAAGGCCCCAGGAGAAGAGAAGTGAAACGTTCACCTGATCACCTACAGCTGACCTTGTGGAGGAAACAGGAGCTAAGTCCAGAGAGAAATGCAGCCCCGGGAAGAGAGGAACCCAAGAAGCCTGAACCCTGGGCAAATGTCGGCAGCTGTCTTGCTCTAACACATGACAATGGATTTGGTGAGGGAAGAAACTTATGCTTTATGGCCTGGTAACTGTGGACTTCTACCCCAAATAAATACCCTTTATAAAGACCAACCCATTTTTGGTATTTCACAATAGCACCCCTTTGGCTGACTAATACAGATGCTATGGTGGGTCATAAGACAAGTCTCAATAATTTGAAAAGACTGAAATTATACAGGACCCTTTCTCTTATCATAATGGAATGAAACGGGAAATCAATAATGAATGGAATAAGGGAAAAGTCATGAATATATAGAGATTAAACAACACACTCTTAAATAATCAGTGGGTCAAAGAAGAAATTGTAAGTGAATTCAGCAAATATTGTGAGGTGAATGAAAATGAGAATACAACATATCAAAAGCTATGAGACACCACAAAGACACTATTGAGAGGGAAATATACAGCCCTTAATGCTCACATTAAAAAAGAAGATAGCTAAAATTGAAGCTCTAACTGCATGCCTGGAGAAACTATAAGAACAGCAAATTTTTGTTATTAGCTGTCCTGGGCGAGTCCAATGACTTGGTGAGAAGTTGTTGCAATTCTTCTGAGATTCAGGACTCACCCAAAATATGAACAGGAAGGAGAGGGAATAATAGTTGCAACATGGAAACATTTTGGGATATTGGAATTGTGCTGTGTGACATTGCAATGATGGATAAAAGCCAATATACATTTTGTCAAAACCTATAAAATTGTGCAGATAAAGTAAATTATAATATGAACTATAGTCCTTGGTTTTTACAATACATCAATATGTTCTCCTCAGTTGTAGCAAATGTACCACACTAATAAAAGATGTTGTTTATGTGGGAAAGTGTGGGAGGGGGAGGGTGTGGGTTATATGGGAATCCCTTATATTTTGATGTAATATTTATGCAATCTAAAGATTCTTTAAAAAATTAAAAATTGTAATAATTAAAACAGAACAGCAAACTAATCCTAAACCCAGTCAAAGGAAAGAAATAGTAAAGATCAGTGCAGAAATAAAAGAAACCAAGAACAAAAAAATAGAGAGAACCATCAAACCCAAAAGTTAGTTCTTTAAGAAGATCAACAAAATCAACAAACCCTTAGCTAGACTGACAAAGAAAAAAGAGAGAAGATAAAAATAAATAAAATCAGAAATGAGACGCATGGTATTACCACTAACACTGCAGAAATAAGAGAGATCATAAGAGGATACTATGAACATCTGCATGCCAAAAAACTAGAAAATGTAGATGATATGGACCAATTCTTAGAAACACATGAACCACCTACACTGACCCTAGAAGAAATAGAAGACCTCAACAAACAATTCGCAAGTGAAAAGATTGAGAGAGCACCAAAATCTCCCAAAGATGAAAAGCTTGGGACTAGAGAGCTTCACCAATGGTTTCTACCAAACTTACAAAGAGAACCTAATAAGAATCTTGTTTAAGCTTTTCCAAAAAATTGAACAGGAAAGAACAGTACCAACTTCATTCTAGGAAGCCAACATCACCCTAATACTAAAACCAGAAAAAGATACTACAAAAAAAGAAAACTAGAGACCAAAACTCCCAATGAATATAAATGCAAAAATCCTCAACAAAATACTTGCAAACTGAATCTTAAAGTTCATTCAAAGAATTATACAACACTATCAGGTGGGTCTTTTTCCAGGTATGGAAGGGTGGTTCAACACAAGAAAATCAATTAGTGTAATAAACTACATTGATAATTTGAAGAGGAAAAATCACATGATCCTCTCAATTGATGAAGAAAAGGCATTGGACAAAATACAGCACACATTCTTGATAAAAACATTCCACAAATTAGGAGTAGAAGGAAGCTTTCTCAATGTGGTAAATTGCACATATGAAATACCTACATCTAGCACTGTAAACAATGGTGAAAGATGGAAAACTTTCCCACCGAGATCAGGAACTGGACAAGGATGCTCACTGTCACCATTATTATTCTATATTGTGCTAGAATTTCTAGCTTGATCAATTTGGTTAGATAAAGAAATGAAAGGCACCCAAATAAGAAAGGATGAAGTAAAATTTTTACTCTTCACTGATATGATCCTATATCTAGAAAACTCTGAAAAATCCATAAAAACTACTAGAATTAATAGAAGAGTTCAGCCAAGTGGTGGGATACAAGATTAAAATGCAAAAATCAACAGCGTTTCTATACACTACTGATGTGCAATCTGAGGAGGAAATTTTTGAAAATTTTATTTTTAATAGCCACTGAAACAAATACTTAGGAATAAATTTAACCAAGGACATCAAGGACCTGTATTCATAAAACTACAAAACAATGTTAAAAGAAACTGAAGAAGACTTAAATAGATGGCAGGACATTTAGTGTTCATGAATTGGAAGACTATATCTTTATTTTTATTTTTTATTTTTATTTTTTAACATTTTACTTTATTTTATTTTATTTTTAAAATTTTTTTTATTTGTAAAATGATATATAATACATATGCATATATGTGCATTTGTTTACATAAATGTTATTTGTTATATATATATGTATACATTTTATAAAGGTGCCTAGATTACCCAAATATTACTAAGAAACTACAGGGATTCCCATGCTCCCCACCGCCCACACCTCCAACAACACCCCACACAACCATTCCCCATCCGCGTGATACTACACCCGCACTGGATATACACATCCTGGGGCCTTGCCACTGAGCATAGACCACAGTACACATCACAGGCCACACTCTCTCCCACCCAGTTCTGCATGGTATATTCTGATGGAAAATGGCCTACATTCGTCGCTGCTTCACCACTCAGGACAACCCCAAAAGTCCGAAAAAAGCCCGAGCATTTCAACTGCCCCTCCTCACCATGCCCCAAAAATGTCCAGTGGCCACCGGCTCCACCTCACTGTTACAATTTCTTCCATTGCCTGAATCACAATATATCTACAACAGAACACCACCAAGTCCACTGTAGCCCACAGCTCCTCCCCCAATCCTGAGGGGACTTGGAAGGTGATGTCCACTCCACCTCCAAGTGAGAGAGGGCTTATATTCCATGGATATAGTGGATAGGATTATCCTGCCTTCAGCTGCAGGTCCTCTCCATTCGCTGGGATGTCTGTTGCCCATCGTCGTCTCCTCGCCAGGTTACTTGGATGAGTCCATTGAGCTGTAGGGCAGGATTTGCAGCTCCACTGAGATTCCAGGTACAGCTGGCACATAGGTGGGCCAGAGGATACAGTCTCTGGAAGTACACCTAAAAACTCCTGCATCACATATAGGTTTGAGTAGAAGGGACTGATGGACCATGTGCAGGAATGACTTGTTTGAGTCCAACTCTGTCACTCTCAGGAACACAGAAGCCAATGAAGAGCCCACTAATTAGGC
>JAQZBX010023981.1:0-30454 GCA_029593785.1 Cabassous unicinctus
GAGATCAAGACTTATAAACTAGAGCCACCAGGACTTAGGACAGTGAGGTTTTACTGATGCAGGGATAACAGACAAACAGAGCAAGAGAAAAGAAAAGCACGCCCCAAAGCAAACCCACTGAAACATGATTTACGACAAAGGTAGCACTGGAGACAAGTCAGCCTGTCTTTAGTAAATGATGCTTGATGATTGGGTATCCGTGCAGAAAATATGAAAATGGGCCCCTACCTCACACCGCACACACACGTGCGCATGTGCGCGCACGCACTCACACAATTCCAGAAGGAATAAAGCAAAACTATGAAACTACAAAGGAAATGACTGACAAATCTGCCATTAAAATTTAGCATTTCTGTTTATCAAAAGACACAACCAAGAAAGTGAAAAGACAAGCCACAGACTAGGAGAGGGTATGTGCTACACATATCAGAAAGAGCTCTCGCCCAGAATTGAGGAAAAGCCCAAAGAAATAAAAAAGAAAAAGGTGACAGCCCAACAACAAGATAGGCAAGTGGCAAAATGGCGAAAGTCAGCAGTTTACCAAAGAGGAGCCCCAGCTGCCCCCCCAATGTGAAGAGTATGAAAAGTTGCTTCCCAAGGTGAGGCAGCAGGGGAATGCCAACCCACGCAAGGAGCCCCCACCAGAGCTGCTCGGCACTGGCTTGCAGGCTAGGCCAAGGACACAGCATGGGCATCGCCCTCACTGTCGCCATTTGTGAAGTGGGTCAAACAGTTGCAGCCACCTCCTGGGGTTCCAGGAAGGATTCGGCAGAAGTGAGGGAGCGCTGAGTGGGACATGGGGCCTGGCCTTGAAAAATCCTCATTTAGTTTTCCCTATTAATCAGCCTAACGAGGGTCCAGAACAAGGATTTCCCAGGCCCAATGTCATTTCAGGCTGCTTCCTGCCTCCAAGCGGGAGTGCCCTGCAAGACTAAGGCCAAGGCCAAGAGGCTGGCTCCAAACAAATGGGTCGCCAGCAGGCCTGTTTAGCTGCACTGTTCCCTTGGAGCCAGCACGCAGCACGGCACGCACGGGTCAGGCACTCCAAAGTTGTTGGATAAAAATAAAATGATCACATTTATATTTATATGCCAGGCACCGGAATAAGTCCATTACAAGCAGAATTCAGGGACGCCCTAGAATGCCCGAAGGAGCCTCAGTCTAGAGAGGAACAAATTGAGACATGGAGAGACCCAAGTAGTGTCAAGATTTGAATCCAGACGACCCCAGAGAACTGAGGTCTAGCTTTCCTCGACAGTCCCTTACGCTCTCTGGCCTGGGGACCTCTGCACGCAGCCCCCTGTGCCCTCTTTCCTCCCTTAGTTGACTCCTCTTCTTCAAGTGGCATTTCCTCCCCATTATGCTGCTGACAACACCCACTGCTTATTACAGCTCAGCCAGCCAGTCAAGCAGTGTTGATGGAGCGACTACGACCTGCCAAGCTCTGAGTAGGGCCAGGGACACAGCCAGTCCCCCTGCCTCCTTCCCTAAGTTAGGGGGTGGGGGGAGAGATAATGAATAACAGACCCACAAATCATAATGTAATGCAAGGTAGCAATAATGGGTCAAGAGAGACGGGGCTGCTACTGCAGACTCGGGGGTGGGGGTGCTGATCAACCTCAGATGTTCACATGCTCCCTCTGGCTGATGGCTGCGTGTGGGGACAGGGGACAGGGCTGGGAGCAGAGAGTGAAGAGGCTGTCGCGTGGTCCAGGCAGGAGGCGAGGGTGGCTTGAACTAAGGGGTGATGAAGTAGAAGAATTCTGGTTATAGTCTGAAGGTCAAGACCAAGATTTCCTGACACTTTGGATGTGGAGTAAGAGCGAAAGAGAAGAGTCAGGATGGATGGTGGCACCAGAAGGAGCTAGGCTCACTGGAAATCGATGTCTGGTTTTACTCTACCTGTCTCTGTGTCACTCTTTGGTCAAGGTCTGTGGTCCTGCCCCAGGCTGTTAGCTGGGCAAGGCTGCCTGTTACTTGTGCTCCCTCTGGGTCCCTGGAAGCGAGATGAATATGCCCTCAACACAGTTGTAGAATGGGTAAGAGCTGGAATGGACAGGAGAAAACAGCAACGGGGACGAATCTCAATTATAATGAGCACACGTTACTTCTGTGGTAGAAATGAATTAAAAAAAGAAAGTTCCCAAGGTCAATTAAAAAGTTTGCCAGGACCACGTGTTGGTGATGATGCAACAAAAATTTTCACCCACGGGTAGGGGTAAGGACGGGTACAAACACTTTGGGAAATCACGTGGCAGCATCTACCAACGGGACCAACACCCAACTCTCAGGCCCATAGGGTCTCAGGGACCACAGGGTCACACTGGTGCACATGCCCAGAAAGAAATGTGCAAAGAGCACTCACACAGACAGCGGGAGATGGAGAAGCACGTGCTCGTTTATTTGCACAATGGACATTCAACAGCAATGAGGAGGGATGAACTACAAATACACACAACCACATGGATAAAGAGTGAAAGAAGCTAGATGCAGGCAAGTACATCCTGTAGGAGTCCATCAATGTCAAGTTTAAACGCAGGCAAAATGACATTATCTAATTCAGGGATGCACACTTAGGTGGTAAAAACGGTCAGGAAAAGCAAGGACAGGGTGACCACACCGAAGTCAGGAGAGCAGCCACCACAGGGGCCAAGACCAAGGGAAGAGGTGGGGGTGAAGAGTTTGTTCACCTTATAATTATTTGTTAAACTGACATATGTGTTTTATGCAATTTTCTGTAGGCATATCATCCATCACAACTATTAAAAGCAATAGAATTATAAATGTACATAAATATAGTGTTTCAGAGTCAAATCATCTGGGGCCAGGCTGCTATGTAACGCTCTGAGGAGAAAGGAAGACGGACTTTGGAGACCTAGGGTGGAGGGCTCCCAGGGAGAGAGGGGCAAGGGCTGCCTGCGGGAGCCCTCACCTGGGGGACCGGGTCTGCAGAGGAGGAGCTGGGCCCTCTGGGCACAAAGCCGCCAGCAGTGTCCTACTTTCTGCTATTCCCAGCCCAGGGAGAGCAGGAGGGGAGAGGGGGGAGAGGGGCCCTGGGCCAGGATGGTAGGTGCTTCCCCTAGTGTGGGAGTAGCTGAAACTGGACTAGGAAGCAAGCCGAAACTGCGTACAAGGCCACTTTATCAGAAGTTTCCGGAGCCAGGCTGGGTGCCCAGGACGAGAGCAGAGAGGGTGGGGAGGGAGGCTCTCTACGGGGGGATTGTGCCCCAGATAACAGCCCCCCCACAGCCAAATCCCAGCTCTGCTTACTGGATGGGCTTGGGCGAGGCTCCCAGGTTCTCGCGTCCCTCCCCTGTCAAAGGGCGACAATAACATCTATGTCTTGGGGTCACTGAGAGGATTCACTAAGTCAGTGACAGAACACGCTCAGGACGCAGTCTGTTACTCTTAAGAGCATAAGCTAACCCCAACGGCTACCGTCTTAGAGCAGTCACTCTGCATTCTCCCTGCTGGACATGCACTTACATCCCCAAAACCACTCTATGAGGAGGTACAGAGAGGGTCGTACAACAGGTAAGTGTAAAACTGTGCTTCGAAGCCAAGCCGTCTGGTCCCAGAGTCTGTACCCTTGGCCTCCGCTGTGTCAAACAGGTTCAAAGCACCAGACTGGAGCAAGGTAGACCTGGGCTCGAGTCCCTGATCTGCCACTTACTTGCTGTGGTTTTCAAGCCTATGCCTCAGTTTCCCCTTCTCAGGGAAAATAAAAATATGAGCTCCCAGAAAAGGAAGCCCAGACAGCTCACAACAAACACAAAGATGCTCCGCTTTACTCATATGAGATGAGAACCACAACGAGGACAATTTGTCACCAGTCTGCTGGCAAGGGTCAAAGCGTCCTTGCCGGCGAGGATGGTGGGAACCTGTGCCACCAGACACTGGGGGTGGGAGTGGAAACTGGCACACCTGCTCTGGAAAGATGGGACACTTCTGGCAGAAGAAACAGGGCTCAAAGCCTCAAACCAACAACCTCACTTCCAGAGATTTCCCCACAGCTACACTCACATGCGTGTGTGGCCCTGTCTGGAGGGAGCGGCTGGGATGGCTTGTGTGTCCATCAGCAGGGGAGGGAGTAAAACAGCGGTGGCACCCACATGTGATGGAATATTACAAAGCCACACACACAAAAAAGTGTGAGGAGGCACTCTAAACCGACAGGAAACTAAAAAGTGAAAATGCAGGGGCACAACAGAAAACATGCAAGTCTGCTTCCATTTGAAATGAGGTAGGGAAGGAGAACATGTACAGTTTGTAAATGAACAAACATCTCAAAAAAGAAATAAGGAAAACTGAGAACAAAGAAATAAGAAAAACTGGGAAGGGGGGGCAACAGCTGGCATTTCCTTGTCACTGTATGCCCTTTTGTACTGTGTGCATTTTTTCAATTCTTATTTAGGGGAATAGGTAACACAGAAAAAAATGTGCCTCCTTCAAATTAAAATGCAGGAAAAGAAAAATGAGGTTAATAAAATAACACCTCCTCCTCAGGGCCTCTGGGAAGGACCACTGTGAGGCTCCCCGTAAAGCTCCCGTCCCGGGGCGGGGCCTGGCACACCGAGAGTCCCGGGAGTGGCAGGAGCTGGGGCTGTGAAAGCATCACTACAGCTGGGAACAGGTGAAGAGAAGGCCGTGGCCGGAATCCTTAAGTTTAGCACTCTCCAAGAGCTTCCCTGGGCCAGCAACGTGCTCAGCCCGTTACTGGCATGACCTCCTCGAATCTTCCCGACAGCCCCGAGGGGTAGCTACCATTACCCCACTTGACAGGAGAGTGGTGGGGCCAGGCTGAGGGTCCTGTGTTGACTGGGCTGCCCTGGCAGGGAACGGCGGCAGAGCGCCTCGCGCCCTGGGGAAGGGCAAGGCAGGACCAGAGGGCCCAGGGGACAGGCTGCAGTGAGTGGTGACTTCTGGTGCATTTGCCAGAGCTGGCTCCCCTGGGAGCTGAGAGAGCTCCTTTCTGACCCTCCCTAACCCCCCAGCCCATGTTCCTGTGGGCCAAAGCATCTGGCAGACAATAAGCCCCAGCCAGGGATGGGCGGCTGGGGCGGGAAGGGTCCCATTTCCCTGGCCGGGACTTGGAAGGAGACTGCTTCCTGCTGGCAGCAACTGAGGCCACCAGGCTCGGGTGATGGGAGAAACAGCTGCTGGGGACACCCCTGACTGGTGTCTGGCCAGGAAGTCTGGCTCATTGTGAGCTAGCAGGACCGGGGGTGGGTTAGGCAGTGGACAAGAAAGGGAAGAAGGGTCTGGGGGTGGGTGGGTCCTAAGGGAGGTAGGACCCAGTGCCTAGAAACCACCCAGGTCAAGTAGGCCCCAAGGAGCGTCGATCTGAAGAAGAGCCTGATCAGGAAGCCACCCTGTCTTGTCCTTTGCAAATCAATGGAGAGCAGCCAAGACAAGCAAGGACACTGGAACCCTGAGGCCTGGGGTTCAAATCCTGCCACTTGCCTGCTCTGTCTTCTTAGGCATCTCTGGGTCTGTTTTCTCATCTATAAAATGCGGTGGTAACAGTACAACCTCCCAGGTTGTACTGAAGACTAAATGAGTTAATATGGGTAAAGCCCCGCATCCTGACTGGCACCACCCTCCTCCTATCCACCCGCTCCTCCCACTCAGACCACCATGCAGCCTCCTCCCAGGCCTCCCTCAGCAGCCTGAGCAATCTTCACAAAAGGGAAGCCAGACATGGCTCCAAACCCTCCACTGACTTCCCCTTACACACAGAATGAAAGCCATACGCCTGCTCTCGGCCTAGCAGCCTCTGCTTTCCCTGTCCCGTGCTCCTCCACCTCTCTAACCTCATCCCCTCTTCAGGCACACGCGGGCCTCTCAGATGTTCCTTCAACATCCCAAGCGCACACCAACCTCAGGGCCTAGGCACTCTCTGTACCAGCTACCTCTTATGCTCTTTCCACCTCCTCTCTCGGCCTGGCTCACTCCTTCTCCCCAGTCAGATGCCCCTTTCTCCAGGAAACCCTCCCTGACTCCCCAGGCTAAGGCAAGTGTCTCCACAACCACCTGGGCCTCCCACGCCCCAGTCCCAGCCCCGAGCCCTCTGCCTGTGCCCCTTCTTTCTCAGTTCTGACCCCTCTGCCTGTGCCTCCACTGTCACAACACCTCTCTGGGGACGGGTGTTTCCCTCATTGTACTATATTCCATGAAGGCGGGGCAGGGCTGCAGTGGTCACCCCTGGGACCAAGAGTTAAGCACATTTAAAAAAGTGCAACAAGGCTTTGCCCATCCTCTTCCAAGCTTAACCTGCTTTCTTCTTGCCTCCTTCCTGAGGAATTTCAAATCAGTTTCAGTTGTTTTTTTTTCCCCACAACTGTCAGCTCTGGGAGCTGCTCCCAAAAGGGGAAGTTGGGCAAAGCTGCAGTTGCTCTCCTGGATATCCCAGAGGGCAAAGGTCGAAGGCCTCCCCAGCCTGCCTCCTTCTCCTAGTGTGGGTGATGGGTGGGTGCCAGAGCCTGCTCTAAGCCTGTCCCAGGAACCATCTCCCCGACTGTTCCCAACCAGCCTGGGGAGTTGATAAGACCCACCAGCTCATGGCTGAGAAAACTGTTTCAAGGGGGGTCACAAACTTACCCACAGCAGGACGGGAGGGCGAAGGTCAGCGCCCCTCCCCCCGCATTACATTGGTACAAGCACTTGGGAGAGCAACTGACAACAGGTAGCAAAGTTGGAAGCGCCAGCATTTCCTCTGCCAGACGTGTGCCCAAGCGAGACCAGACCACAGGACACAAGGAAACATATCCTAGGACATTCATCGCAGCGGTTTGTTACAGCCCCAACCCAAACCACCTAAACGCCACCAAAAGGAGACCAGAGAACTCCTGAATAATCCAAGCACAAGAAGCATTTGATGGGGGGAAACTAATGGCTTATCCCAGACCTACACACGTCCACATGGAGACATACCCAGACTACTTTTGATCAAAAAAAGTCAGTTCCAGAAGGGCATGCTTACCGTGTACCACAAACTGTAACTCAGGGGTGGGCCACCCTGGCTGGCCATTAGAATCAACCAGTTTCCAAAGGACTGAGGCCTGGGCCCCACCCCAGACCAAAGGAATCAGGATCTCTACGGGCGAGGCCTGGGCAACAGGGACTGGTGATCCCAGCGTGTAGCCAGGGTTGAGCCCTACTGCTCTATTGTTTATGAATACTGTCAGGGGAGGTATGAGGATGAAAACCTGCAGAGGAATGGGGGACCCCAAGTCCTGGACACTGGCTACCACTGGAAGGGAGGGAGGGGAAAGGAAGTAAGGAGAAGCTTCACAGGGTGTTTGGTCCCAGGCTGGACGTCAGACGCATGGGTGTTTTATTATATTGAAAACTCTACTTTTCCGTTAGTCTAAAATGTATCATAACGAACAAAATTGTCAAATAAGAAATTACTTTGCCCCAGGTCCCATGGCTGTTAAGTGATGGGGCAGGGACCTGAACCTGTTCTCCAATGCCAAAGCCCTATTCCTCATCTGCCCCGAGCCTGGAGCACACTGGCACTGCTGGAGCCAGGTGGAGGTGGGGCTGCTGCCAGAGAAAGCCAGGAGGCAGGTGACGAGAGAGGTCCCTCCACCGTCTGAGGCTTTCCCCAAATTTGGTGGCCCCTTTCCTTTTGTGCAGTGGCTGCCAGACTCAGGTCTGCCTCTGGAAACTACCCCTCCCCACTTTAGGATCACATGGCTCAGCTGGGCAAGTGACTGACTGGCCTGGCCAATCGGAATGTTTCATCCCTGACTCCCAAACAGTGACAGGTCCAGTCCGTCTGTCCAGGGGGCTTCTGGGGCCACCGGAAAAGTGGTACTAGGGTTAGCTGAGCTCCTGGCGATAGCTGACCAGAGGGAAGCAGAGCCCGGACTCAGAGTCAGGCAGACTCTGACAACAGCCTCTGGTACTTGGATCCAGCTCCACCTGAAGCCACCACCCCACATGGCTCAGTTACATGAGCCCATCAATGCCCTTTCTGGCTTGAGCCAGTTTAAACTGGGTTTGTTTGTTTGTTTTTAATCATGTATACCTAAAGCAGTCCCAACTGAGATAGTTTCCCACTCCTGGGACTAGACGCAGTTGCCCAAGGAGACCCGACCCACGCACTTGCCCAGACCTACAAGGCATCTCCCCAACCCCAGCTTCTGGCCCTTCCTGTTCAACTTCCAGATGAGAGGCACAGGTAGGGGGTTAGGGATAAGGCATAAAGACTTCATCTCCCCCAAACCAGAGAGATGGACAGAGAAACAGGGCATTAAACCTGCTTTCTAGGTAACGGTAGCAGCAGTGGCAGCGGCATAAAAGCTAATGCTTGCACAGCACCTGCTGTGTGCCAGGTCTTGGGCCAAATGCCTTAAATGAATCAACACTGCACCCTCACAGCAATTTGATGAAGTACCCACTATCATCTCCCCGTTTTGCAGAGATGGAAATTGAAGCACAGAAAAGTTAAGCAACTTGCCCAATCACACAGCCTGTAATGGAGCCGGACTGGGAGGGAGGCATCCTCAACGCAGCATCGGCTGCCTCAGGACCCATGGGGCAGCTTCTCATCCCACCCCCCACCCCCTGCCCAGGCTGAGCACACTGGGGGTCTTGCCCTGACCCTATACAGACTCCATGCTACCACAGGCCTCCAACTCTGTGCTTGTTCCCTAACCTCTAACCTCACACCCTGCTCCTTCTGCCTGGTGCCCCCATTCCCATCCCTCCTCATTCTTCAGAGCATCCCCAGAGGCTTTTCCCAGGGACATCACCTCAGCCGAGGTCAGGCTCCCTAAACATGTCCTCGCAGGTCATGTCATGGTTTACAAGGATGGAGCCATGTGTGGCCAGCTGGAGGCCTGGTGCCAGTGTGCTCCCTCCAGGGAACCCTGCGGGCCCTGAGGCCAGGGACTCCATGTGCCTTGTCCACAGTGTCCAACATTCAACCACCATATACAGAGTATCCCTGGGTGCCAGGTGGGCAGGAACAAGATGGGAAACTTCCCTGCCCTCCCTTGTGTAGCCCACATTCCAGAGGGAGAGACACAAACATCTGACCTAACAAACCAGGTAAGGGCAGAGGGAAGGGCTGGGAAGAAAAGATAATGAGATAGGAGTGCCTGAGAGCTGTGGGAGCAAGGGTGGTCAGGGTCAGCAGGGAAGGAACGGCTCGAGAGGGGGCGAGGGGAAGGATTCCAGGCAGAGGAAATAGGAAGGTCAAAGACCCGGAGGCAGGCAGAAGCTTAGAGCTGAAGAACAGCAAAGGGGCTGCTGTGGCTGGACGGAGGGAAGCTATGTGGAGAGAGGGAAGAAATCAGGTGAGAGTGACTGAGGGCCACGATGAAAGTTTGGGGTTTTAAGAACAGAGCGCACCCGACTTTGCACAGGGGCACCGTCCCCAGCCAGAAACCCAGCAGACTCACTCAGACCACCCACACTACTCTGGGCCACACACAAACTCACCCCACCCCCTCCACAGGCCCATGGGAACCTTCCTCCCTGATAACACCCTTCCACAGAGGCCAAACAGACAATCCGCTCCTGTCCAGGGAGTGGCCTGGCCTTGCCCAGCCCTCTGCTTCCAGGAATAGACCTAGAGGCCATCTAGAGGAGGTGGCAACGGGGCAGGCACTTTGGAATCATTCAGACCCAGGCTGGACTCTTCCTCCGCACTTAGCAGAAGCGCTGAGCCTCACATTCTCCTCCTATAAAATGGGTCCATCTCTAGTACATACTTCGCAAGATTGTGATAGAGATGAAATAAGACCAGACACACAGGACACTGAGTCCTCATTAAACGTTAAGGAACATTAGATTATAGGAGAGGCAGTCAAACATAGAAGGACTCTGAGGCCCGAATTTGAATCCCAGCTCCACAATTTTTTTTATATTTGGCAATCTTGGACAAATCACTTAACCTTTCTGGGCCTCAGTTTCCTCATCTTAAAATGGGGATAATAACAGCACCAACCTTATGGGGTTGTAGTGAGAATTAAATGAATTAATATATGTAAAGCATTTAGGAAAGGGCCTGGCACACAGTCAGGGCTTTAGGAGTGTGTGCTATTATTATCACTGGGGGAGGGGGGCTCCCTTCCTCACCACCAGGTAGCCCCTTTGATTTCTCTCCTGAATGCGCCCACTCCTCCACCCTAGCAATAAGTCTTACCTGAGTTTTAAGTTTTGACCCTCAGGGACAGTGGTCGGGCCTCCGACTCTGACCTAAGCCTCCTCTGGTCACGCCCCATTTTTGATCCCATAGATGCGCCCCAACCTAAAACTCAACTCATCTGCTCCGCTGGTCGCGACAGTAAACCTCCCACCAGCCACCTCCAGAGGTCTGACCCTCTGATCCTCGCTGGCGCATCCTCCCCTCAAATCATTAACTTTCACCCCCGACCCTTTCGAACGAGCCCCCACTTCCAATTCCCACTTTGTCTCCCCTTTTCACCACGCCCACTTTTCAAGAGTTTGACCTCCGCCCTCTCCTACGCTTCCCTCCCTTCAGCGTTGACCCCCTAGCCCCTCCGACGCGACCCTTCCCTCCTAGAGTGAACTTTGACCCGGCGGCCCCGCCCCCTACCCTCATACTCGTTCTGCCACCGCGAGGACCCGTCCCAACCCAATCCCCTGGCCGGACCGCTTATCCTACCGGCTCGACACTGCAGTCGCTCGCGGCCTCGCTGCTTGGCCGGGAACTCCGACTCCTCGTGCCGCCCTCAGCTCTCTTGCGCCGCCGCCATCGAGCCCACTGCCGCCGCCATGTTGAATCCCCAACGAACATCCGGGGCTTTCCCCCCTCGCCGCCCACCAGTCCCCATGGCAACGGGGCTGACCGGGCAGGGGGCAGGGCTCGCGCAGGGGCGGAGCTGGGCGCCAGGCAACGCCCGCTCCAGCCTCTGGTTGGTGAAGATTGTCCAATCCGAGGCCTCCGGGCGGAAAATGCTAAGCTGGGATTGGAAAATTCGGAAAGCTTGCGGGCTGGCCGGCTGGGCCCAGCTTAGTTCTTAAAGGCGAGATGAGTTTTTTTCTTGTAACACCCATCCCCGCCTACCCCTAAGAGGAGTTAGGTGTGGAGGGCAATGCTAGCTAATAGTGGCACTTACTATGTTCCAGGCACCGGACTAAGTGCTTTACTTGAGTCGTGTCGCTGAATACTCACAGCGACCCTCTTGTATTACTAATGCCCATTCTACAGAGTAAGAGACAGGCGCGGAGGGGGAGAATGAGCTGGCTCAGGATCACAGGAAGTAGTTGACGAGTTTTGAACTTCAGTCTGCCTGAGCCTGTAACCTAACCCAGGAACCAAGACACTATTGCATCTTTTTTTATTTTTTTAATTAATTAATTAATTAATTTATTTATTTATTTTTATTGTGGGTAAAACTATTGCATCTTAATTTTTTTTTTTTTTTAAGGAGGTATGGGGGACTGAACCCTGGAACTCATATATGGGAATCAGGCGCTCAATCACTGAGCTATACCTGCTCCCCATTTTTTTTTTAACTTTTTATATATCGCAATAAAACTGCTTAATAAATAAATAAATAAATGTGGAAGAATAGCCAGAAATAGCAGCTATGTATAGCAGGGAAAACAGAGATTAAGAGGTGAAGAATTTTCTTTTTTGTATGTCTGTTTATTATTATTATTATTGAAATAATGAAAATGCTCTAACAATGATTGAAGTGATGAATGAACAAATGCCAAATACCACTGATTGTACACTTTGGATGAATTATATTCTTTATGTGTATCAATAAATTGGTTTGTTAAAAAAAAAGTAATTGGTCAAAATTTTAAAAATAAACACAAAGTAAACTCTGACATCCTCTTCTATAACCTCATTCACTGGGCTCCACCCTCTTTGCTCTTTCTGGAAAAATATCAGACACTCTCCCACCTCAGGGCCTTTGCATTGGCTGTTCCCTCTGCCTGGACCACACCCTTCCCCTAGATATCCCCACAACTCCCTCCTTCACCTCCTTCAGGGTTTCTCTCTTCTCAAGGAGCCCATCTATCCCTGACCACCCTATCTATAATGGCAAACATTTGCTTTCAGTTGCTTTGATTGCTTAGCATACTAGGTAATTAATGAACTGTATTTATTGTCCATTGGTGGTCTTCCCTAGTGGAAAGTCAGCTCCAGGAGAGGATTTTGTCCACTGCTGCATCCCCAGTGCTGAGAACAGTGTCCTGACATTATTACTAAGGTAGATGCTCAATTAAAGTTTGTTGAGATTCATCCAGTAAATGGCTGGATGAATCTTCATTCCACCTCCTCAGAGATAGTCTTAGATGTCCCGTGGGTCCCTCTGTCCCAGCAGTGTCTAGCACATAGCAGGCATTTAGCCATTTAATAAATGTCTGGAAAAGCAATGAATGATCATTTTTTTCTTCACATTGATAAGGCTTTTTATTTTTATTTTTAATTTATTTAACTGAATCAGAATTATAAAGAGTTTTGTGTCTCTTAAAAGCAACGTTATAAATGTCACCAGGATCTTTTCCATGACCTAAAATATTCTTCAAGCACATTAGTTTTAATGGCTGTAGAGGATGCCATCCTGTCAATGAACTCTGATTTGTTTAACTACTCTTTCTTGTTGAACACCTAAGCTGTGATAAATATTTTGCTATTATAAATTTCCCCCCCAAATAAATCCATGCAGTAAATATTTGTGCACATCTCTAATTATTTCCTTTGAGCAGATCACCAGAAATGGAACTGCTGGGTCAAAGGGAATGTACATTTTTAAGATTTAATAAGAGCTACAATTCCCATGTTTTGGGCATTGCTGTGCTCCCAACATGGTGTCAAGTCGTGTAGTATTAACAACTGGGCCTATGATTATTCCTGTTTCACAGAAGAGGAAACTGAGACTGAGAGAAGTAACTACACTAGCTCAAAGTCGCGTACACTGTTGGGGCAAAGCTGGGGCTCAGACCCAGTTTTGACTTTCAGCTCCTGCTAACTGCCCTATACTGCCTCCCTATGGCCCGGACCACACATTGCAAATTGCACTATAGGGAATCAATTCCACACTGCCACCATTGTTCAGAGAGAATGTGCCCTTAAAGTATCCTTGCCAGGATTAACCAGCATTAAACATTCTTGTTTTTGTGTTCTTTTGAAATCTTTATACCTTACAGAATCGCTGTTTAAAAAGAAAAAACAAAAAACAAGACCAGTAGCTGAGATGACAGCACCTTATCCAGGTCAAAGGAATGGGAGGAGGGCCAGGTGCAATCTTTGCCTCTTTCAGGGCCTGGGCTGCAGGGGCAGTAGGCTCTAGAGCCCATGTTTGGGGAAGCCCCTTGTAATAACTTTATTAAGAATCCCAGTCAGATGTCAGAAACCTGGAACAAGCCCAGTAACAGACCCTGCCCCAAGAGCTTTTTCAGGTTTGGCAATCAGGTCCTGCTGCTTCAAGGCCCTGGGAGGGGAAAGTCAGCACTTTAGGGAAAAAGATGGGAGCAGGAGGCAAGGGAAGGGTAGAGGCAGATTTGGCCGTGTAAAAAATTATAAACTTCAGTAGATCAAGGGAAAAGACAAGTTACAATATACATATGACAAGCAAAGTTTTCTGTCCTTCATATGTAAAGAACATTTACAAATCAATAAGAAAGATGACCATATCACAGGCAAATGGGCAGAGAACTTGAACAAAAAGAAAAAAATACAAGTGAGTAATGAATAAGAAAAAATGGAATTGGCAAACAAGAAAATAATGAAACAGATATTAAACTGAAAAAAATTTTTTTCTGGCCTCTTCAAAAAATATGTTTTAAGTATTATAATTAGTGCTGATGAGAATACAAGATAACAGCCACTCTCATAACCCATTTGAGGAACTGTGATCAGGAAACTTAACAACTGCCTATTCTTTGATACAGCAATTTCACTTCTAGGGATCGATCTTAAAGAAAAAGAAAGACATAGATAAAGGTGTATATGTGAGAATATTCATCATTAGTAAGTGCTATGTTTTTAATTACTGAGGTATCATAATTTCCTTAACAAATCCCCTGTTGTTGGACATTTAAATTGATTCCAATTTTTTCCACTGCTTCCTATACCAGGCCCTCTCTAAAACTTTCCCAACATGATCTTATCTAATCCTCAGTACATTTCTATAAAATGGGGATCCTTGGTCCCATTTTACAGATGAGGAAACTGAGGCTTGGGAATTGGGTGGGAAATGGCACAAAGTCCCACCACTTGTAAGCAACTCTGTTGGGATTTTAGCCAGAAAGTCTGACTTCAAAGCTGACGCTCTTAAAGACTGCTCAAATTCATTCCATAGATATGCTCATTGAATGCCTACTATTTGCCGTGCATGTTACATAATGATAAATGCAAACATTTATTGAGCATTTTCTATGTAGCAGGCCCTACAGTAAACACTTAACATGTATTAACTCATTTAATCCCCACAACAATTTTATGAGATAGGTACTGCTGTTATTTCCATTTTACAAATGTGGAAACTGAGCCCCAGAGAGATAAAGTAACTTCTCCAAAGCCACACCAGCAGCCTGCCTCCAGGGTCTGGGCTCCTAACCATTTCTCTTAGTTTTCAGACAACAAATGCTTGAGAGATAAATAATAAATACACAAGAAAACAAACACTATAACATAAAATAAGATTAGGGAGTGAATGTGGCTCAAGCAGTTGAGCGCAGGCTTCCCACACACGAGGTCCTGGGTTCAATCTCCCGCCCGGGTACCTAAAAAAAAACAACCAAAAAACAAACAAACAGAAATAAGGTGATGGGCAGAGCTAGAAAAAAAATCCTGTGCCACAGAAAACATCTATACAGCCATAAAATGAATGCGGGAAAACACAGGACCCAGCAATCCCATTCCTGGGTATTTACTCAGGAGAAATGAAAACATATATTCACACAATGATTTATACAGGAAAGGCCATAGCAGCTGTAATTCATAATCTCCAGAAACTGGAAAATGACCCCTAATGCCCATTTACTGCTGACTGGATAAACACATCGAGGTGCATCCAGGCTATGGAATAAATAAAAAGGAAGGAATTGCTAATAAGCACGACAACGTGGATGAATCACAGATGTATTGGGCTGGGTGAAATAAGTGGGTCTCAAAAGGCTACACAGGTACAATTCCATTCGTGGCATTCTAGAAAAGAGACAGAGAACAGATTAGTGTTTGCCTGGGGCTGGGGACAGAGGGTAGGATTCACTGCGAAGAGACCGGAGGAAACTTTTCAGAGGGTGGAAATGTTCTGATAACAGAGAGGGGGCGAGTGGTGGGTGGTGGAGGCAGGAGGGGAGAAGGGGTAGATCATGTGGTGGTGGTCTCACACACATCTGTCATAACTCATCAAATACGCCCTTTAAGGGGTGCAGTTAATTGTCTTAAATTATATCTCACTAGAATTATATTAAAACGGTTTTTCAAATGCAGTAGAATAAAGTGCAGAATTTAGTTAATAATAATGTATCAATATTGATTCATCAATTGTAACAATTACACCGCACTAAAATGTAAGGTGTAAATGATAGAAGAAACTGTGTGCAGGGGTTTATGGGAACTCTGTACTATCTTCCCGATTTTTCTGTAAACCTAAAACTGTTCTAAAATAGCAGGTTTACTTTTTGTGATAAAAAAAACAATATTGCAGCAGAGAAATGATTTTTGTGCCCTTTTTAATTTAAGCAGGAAAGAAAAACAGTTTGCTCACGCATCCAAATCATATGAGAGTGTTAAAAGAAACAAAACCAAAAACAGGGCTTGTGGGGAGACATACTGAGACGTTGAAAGTGAGAAGCAGTTTTTTTTGTTTTGTTTTGTTTTTTGTTTTTTCCATTTTGCCAGGAGGTCCCAGGGATCAAACCCAGGTCCCTCCATAATGGGAGACGGATGCCCAACCATTTGAGCCACATCCGCCCCCCAAAGCAGTTTTAACAGTCAGTACAAATGTAGGGATGGGAGAGCAGGGAAACTTCCAGTTCTATTATATTTTCTTTTGCATTGTTTTATTCATTTATTTTAACAATGAGTAAGTTGTTTTCTCATTTGAAATAAACATATTATCAGTTCTGAAGTTTGCTGAAAAGAAATAGCAAAGATCTGGAGGGAGGTCTTGGAAGGAGGGAAGGGGCTGGGAGGAGGTGCTCCTGCCCAGGGAGGAAAAATTCCATTAACAGAGACCACCGCCCTCAGAACCTCAAAGAGCATCCTGCCTCCTTGTGCACTGTAGGACTCAGAGAGGAACTGGTATCTTCCTCGTTCAACTTTTTGTCCCTTCCAGGTATTCTATTCTGATCTCCCTCCTCTCCTGTGACCCCATGTCCCTTGCTCATTCTTAGGGTTGCCAGATGTAACAAATAAAAATACAGGATTCCTAGTTAAAATTCAACTTCAGACTAACATTTACCAATTTTTTTAGCATAAGTATATCCCATGCAATATTTGGGATATACTTATACCCAAACTTGTTTGTTGTTCATCTAAAGTTCAAGTTTAACTGGGCATCGGGCTTGTTATCTGACACCCCTGTTCACACAGCAACAGCCACTCTGGCTTTCACGGCTGTTGCTCAAGCACTCAAGCTCAGGTCTACCCCACGGCCTTGGCACTTGCTGTGCCCTCTGCCTGCCTGGGTCACTCTTCTAGGTCTTTGCTTTGACTGACTCTTTTTCCTTTGGCTCAAATGCCACCTCCTCCCAGAGACCTTTCCTGAGCACCACACCAAAAGTGGACCCCCTTTGCCATCCCGCAATATTATTCCAGTGTGTTTTCCTCATAGCATTCGTGACCATCTGAAATTATCACGTGACTGTATGTGTGCATGGTTGAGCCAATGATTTCAGGGCTTCTTTTCTGTCTCCCCCAGCAGACTTTAAGCTTCATGAGGGCAGAAATGTTGTCTTAGCCAATGCAATGTCTCCAGCTCCAGCTCTTGGATTGATTGACCAGTTCCTAGTCAATCAACAGAAGCCAGTTCTGACTGATTTGAGCAACAAAGGACTTTCGAAAATAAGTATTTGTTAAATGAATGGATCCGGAAACCCAAAAGCTTCCCCCTTCTTGTCTCTCCACAGGCATGCAATTGAGGCAGGCTACTTCAGACCCCCATCCTCCCTGCAAGCTGCCCCTCGGCCCTGCTGCCCTTCCTGGGAGCACTCACCCCCAGCCTGCCAGGGAGGCATCTGTGCAGCAGGCAAGAGCCCTGCCCAGCTTTGCCTCCCAGAAGCCTCAGTGTCTCCAGCCCTGCAGCCTGCAGCTCCCTGTGCATGTTGCCTGTCACATGACGGCTGTTGAAATCCAGCTGTGCCTGCCCATCTCCAGGGCCCCCTGCAGTAGGAATTTCCCACGGGCTGGGCCTTTATCTGGTTCCCCTAAATCACCATCATTCCACCCATTTGTAAGGCCTCAGGGCCAGGTTCTGGGCTAGGCATTTTACACATATTTATCATTCCTTCAACTAATGATTATTGTGCGCTTACTATGTGCCAGGTACTAGGGCTGTAGGGGTGAACAGAATGGGCAGAAATCCCCGAGCCCAGGGAACTCACTCTCTGGTGGAGACAAAGGATAAATAATTAAACATGTAGTTGTACAGGAGATCTCGTGGTCAAAGTGCTCTGAAGGAAAGCAAAGCAGGGAAGGGGGATGGGAGGTGTGTGTGGGGGGGACAGGATGAAGGTGAAGGGCAGGGGTGTTGTTTTGAAGTCAGTGGCCAGAAAAGTCCTCACCAAGGTGACATTGAGCAAGGGAGGGCAGGAAGAGAGCCATGGGGACATCAGGCGGAACAGCATCCCAGGCAGAGGGAACAGCCAGTGCAAACACAGGAGGGTAACCTAATGTGTTTGAGGAGGCTACCGTGCCTGGAGCAGGAGCCAGGGGGCTCGTGGTGGGGGGTGAGGGCAGGGAAGAGGTGGACAGATTGTGTGCGATCGGGTGGGGCCCTGTGGGCCTCGGGGAAGACCTCAGCTTTTATTTTGTATGAGGACTGCGGGGGCAGTTTGGGAGCAAGGAGACCAGAGAGGAGGCAGGAAATGAGGGTGGACAGGTCCTGGGAACTGAGCCTTGGAGGCGCAAGAAATAAACAGATTCTAGATCGATTTTAAAGGTACAGCCAACAGAATTTACTAGCTAATTGGATGGGGAAGCATGAGAAAAAGAGGAGTCAGGAATAGTACCCTGACTTTTGGGCTTATTTATTCCCTATGGCAACCCCACCAAGTATTAACATCTTTATGTTACAGATGAAGAAACAGAGGCACAGAGAGGGCTGGTGACAGTCACACTGTAAATGGCAGAGCTGGGATTCGAACAGTTTCTGGCTGGTTCCAGAGCCAGGCCCAAGTCCTCTGTGGACCCCGCCTCCTGGCATGTTCAGAATGTGCCCACACAGGGCACCCCTCTCATGTCCTTGGCCACAGCATGCGGTGACTCTTCAGCTGTGACTTCACAGCCTTGGTCTGTCCCTCGGTGGCATTTCCTCATTGCTTGTCACCTGTATTGGGTAACTGTGTTTCCCTGCCTGCTGGTGAGCAACCAGGGAGCATGACTGGGGCTGAATCACCCTTGACCTTGGAGTTGCCCAGCTGAAACCTGGCATGTGGCGGTGTTCTTTAAGGCAACAAATATTTAAGCATCTACTTTGCGCTGGGCAATGCTGCGGTGCAGCCCTGGGCCCCACCCATCTGGGGCGGACGCCAGGTGGAGACAGACCCATCCTCAGACAGCGACAGCCCAGAGTGGGCAGGGGAGCATGGTGGGGAGAGCCCAGGGGCCCCAATGCCGCCTGAGAAGGGGTCTGGGAGGACTTCGTGGAGGAGTTGATAGACGCAGGAATGCACATCGCCCCCTGGTCACCACTCTCACAGATCCCCAGTCCACTGGGGGGAGACAGACGACCCAAGTTAATAAATTAATAAGAGGGTGTAGAATGCCAAGAGCTATTGAAGTAAAACGGGAACAGGGCTGAGAACAAATTAGGCTATTTTAGTCGGGGTCTTCAGGGATGACCCTGAGGAGGGGACTTTGGGGCAGGGATGTGAAGCTCAGAAGGTGCCAGCCCCAGGATGAGCTGGGAGAGCACTCTGGGCAGGGCAAACAGCCTGTGCTAGTCCCTGTGGTGAGAAAGAGACTCCGGGCTGCTGAGAACTTGCACGGAGGCTGGAGTGCCTGGAGCCGACTGAGGGTGGGTGGGAACAAGATCCCTGGAGACTGACACAGCTCAGTGGTGGAATAGAGGTGAGGCCAGCCCACAGCCTCTCCCTGAGGGAAGACCTCAGCCCTGGGGCCAGAGCCCCAGCCTTGGCCAGGACTACTGGAGTCAGATGGGGGACCTCCTCTTCTCTGAGCCTTCAGTGGCTCCATCTCATTCAGGGTAAAAGACAAAATCCTCCTTGGGGGCCATGAGGTCCTGTCTTATCTGGCCTCCACTCCCACCCTCTATCACTACCCTGCCCTCATTTCTGCTCTCCCCATCACTATCCCTGCTCTAGCCTCACTGAGACAGAGCAAGCACACTCCTGCCCCAGGGCCTTTGCATGGGCTGTTAGCTCTGCCTGGACCGCTTTACTTGATGTCCACCCACACGGCTCCCACCTTTTCTCCCTCTCTCCTTCAGATGAAATGTCACCCACTCAGTGAGGTCTCCCTGACCATCCTAGTGAAAACTGCAACTGCTCCTCATCTCCATCCACTTCCCTGCTTTTCCTTAGCATTTAACACTATTTAACCCATTATTGTTTTTACATCTTTATCTTGTTTGCTGCCAGCTCCACGAGGGCCGAGACCTCTGTTCACTGCTGTCTACCCAGTGCCAAGAACAGGCCCTAGCACATGGCAGATGCTCAATAAATAATAATGGAATGAATGAAAAGAAGGGAAGGAGAAAAGGAAGGAAGGGAGGGAGGAAAACAGCAGATGTGTGACCCCATGAAGCTTGTCAGCTGCCCCAGCTGGGAGGCAGGAGGCAAGAAAATCCACTTTCCCTCTCCCCGGATAAGTAAGACAAGGCCAGGCCAGGAAACTGAGGCATAGAGAGACATTAGCACTCCTTGGCAATTAAAGTAGGAGCCAGGCTTCTGGTTGGCTCTGAGGGTGGGGCTAGGAGGAGAAAGCCACGTCACCACCTGCTGGTGTGTGGCGACACGAGGGCTGAGCCGCCTTGCTGACTCCGGGCTGGTCCACCGCCTCTCAGAGGTGGGCAGAAGAGCAGGCAGCCCAGGGGGCATCACCAGCAGTAATGTGGAGTCTGCGGAGGCACAGCCACCCGCCTCTTTATTCCCGAGGCCCCCATCAGGCAGGGCTATGCAGGAGGGCGGGACTGCACCTGCCTGAGACTTAACCACTTCACTCTGTGTCCACACAACTGGCCCTCCCTCCATAGCCAGCATGGAGGGGAGAGCTGCCCCCAGTAGCCTCAGAGCTGTGTCCACTCGACACAGGGCCTCTGGAGGGCAGGGGAGATGGGGCCCACCCTGACAGCTCCCACCCCAGGCCTGGGCAGTGTCTGGTGGCAGCAGTCAAGCTGGCAAGGTCCAGGGGTCCTGATGAGAGTTGCCCCCATCCCTAGAGGTACATCATTCGGTTCAGCAGGGGTCTCACCATCCAGATGTCATCCACAATCTTCCCATCCTGTGAGAGTCAAAAGTAGGGAAGGCAGTCAGGGCTGAAAGCCCAGACTCTGGGACCAGGTAGCTGGGGTTCAAATGCCAGCTCTGCTTCTGATAGGCTGCTGTGTGACCTTGGGCAAGTTGCTAGGCCTCTCTGAGCCTCAGTTTTCCTCATCTGAGAAATGGGGTTGATAGTAATGGTACCTACCTCATAGACATTGTGGGGGTTAAACGAGATCTTATTTGCAAAGGGCTTAAAATGGAGCCTGCCACATGGCAAGAACTATAAACGCGCAGGCTGTTACCACTAGAGCACAAACCCAGCGCGGCGTGAAGCACGTGATCCATTCTCTGGGCCTAACTTCCATCTTCCATAAAGTGCAGAGAACAATAGAATGGCCCTCTGAGGGACATCCTGAGAACTGACTGGGACAATGCATGCAAATGTGGGTGGCCAGCACATGTGCAGCACATGTGCTGCTCAATAAATGGTAGTTATTTGTAATGAAAAGAGCATGGTCTTTGGGACAATTCCCAGCTCTACCACCCTCCAGCTGTGTGACCCTGGGAAAGTTATTTCCCCTCTCTGAGCCTCACTTCCCTCATCTGTAAAAAGGAAAGAAAACCTGCCCTTATGGGGTTGTTGAAGTGTTGGTATATATAAATCATCCAATCCAGTGCCTGGATTACAGCAAATGCTCAGTAAATCCTCATTATTATAATTATGTTCAAATTACAGCGGCAAAAATAAAGATTAGTCATTATTATGAGTCCATCTAACCCTAAGCCACCCCTTCCACACATGCACATCATATTATTTCCCCTTTATCTGTCACCCACCACCCACCTTTTCCTTCCCCCGCCTCACGATGATAAACACCTATAGAATTTACTGTGCTCCAGATATTATTCTAAGCATTTTGTATGTAATAAGTCATAAAGTCCCTGTGTCATCTGGTGAGATAGAAACTATTTTTCCCATTTTACAGATAGAAACACTAAGGCTCGAAGAGGTTAAATACGTTGTTCAAAGTTATCCAGCTGGTAAGTAGCAGAGGCAGAATTTGAACCCAGGTGGTCTGACTCCTTAGTTCCACACTTTCAAGCACTCAGAACAGGCAGGGCCTGGCCTGCCCCTCACTGACCTGGTCATCGGACACCTGCTGGATGTGGACGTGGGTCCCGTTGAGGATGTGGAGCCGCGTGTACCCATACTCCTTCACGCGCACGGCACTCCAGGGCCCGGGGGAGATGGTGAATGGGGTCAGACGCTCCTCACAGCCCTGCCAGGGAGAACTGAGTCAGACCCGGGGCTGGGGAGGCGGACGGGACCTGCGGGCCAGTGCCTGCCTCCCCCACCCCACACCCATGGAAGACAAAGTCGGTGATGACTTGGCCTCAGAAATGTTCACAATTGAGTGTTTTGACCCAGCCAGACTTCCCTGGTCCCAGGTCTCTGACTTCTAGAAAAGTGTATGCACTGCACAACAAGACTGTCCACCCTAGCATTTTCTATAAAAGCCCTGCACTGGAAGCCACCCAAATGCCCATCAGAGGGGTCAGTTAAGTAAATCCTAGCATAGCCATTACCAGAGGGCGATATGGAAAGACGGCCAAAATGAGTCGTTAAGAGGAAAGGCAAGTTGCAGAATAAAAGACACTGGTGGGTCTCAACCTGGCTACACAGAAGCCCTTCAAGGGAAGCTTTTTAAAAACGTCTGAGCCTGGGGCAGAGAGAGGGTTCATCTTTGCAGTAGAAAGCCAGGCAGTAAGGGCAGAGAGGATGATGGAGCTAGAGAGAGTCCCCATCTCTCAGCCTGCGTCAGCGTAACTGATTGAGGTAAGGCTCATCACTGGATGGTAAAACCAACAGGTGAAAGTCTGAGGAATAACAGGATATTTACATGGTCCCAAAGTGTAAGACACTTGCTGTTTGGAAAAAGAAGAACTTTATGGTGGAGAGGCCTGGCAGGGCTTGAGCAAGGGGTCAAAGTGAACGTCACCAGTAATGAGGCAGATTGATACCACGGGAACAGATGGGAAAACTAAGGCTCTAAGAGGTTCAGGAGATAACATGGGATGCTTGGTAGGGTGCAAGAGAAGAACACAGCATCGCTCTCGTGCATTCCCACCCAAAACGCATAGCTGCAATCCTATCATGCGCACACAGCAGACAAACCCACAGGAGGGACATCCTGCAAAACAACTTTGCTGTCCCTGTCAAAACGGTCAAAATCACGGAGAATGAAGTCAGACTGGGAAAGGTTTCCAATTAAAGGGAGCTAAAGAGACACAACACCCTCAACACAACATGTGATCTCAGAGTAGATCCGGGACCAGAAAAAACATTCTTTGTTTTTATTTAAAGGAATCCAATGGAACAATTGGCTGAATAAGGTCTGTAGACGAGATAAAAGTATACGATCAGTGTGAACCAACTGAATGTGATGATTATATTGTAGAGATGTGAGAGGATGCCCTTGTTTTCTTAGGAAATACAGTATTCAGGGGTAAAGGGACATCATGTCTACAACCTACTCTCCATTGGATCAGAAAACAATAAAATACTTTAAGTGTTATAATATGTTTATAAAAATGGAATATGTAACATATATAATATATAGGAAGAGAGTATATATTTTATATATAAAATAAATGGAAAAATCTTTATATAGAGATAGATGTATATATAGATTTATAGATATATAGAGAGATATAATAAAATATATATGTGTATATATAGAGAGAGAGCTAATATTGTGTGTGTGTGTGTGTGTGTGTGTGTGTGTGTGTGTGTAGACAGAGTGACAGACAGAGAGAGAAAGAGAGAGAAGGTCCAGACATATGTGGTTAAATATTCACATTTGGGAAATCTGGGTGAAGGGGATATGGAAATTCTTTGTATTATAAAAACTTAAAGGAAAAACTAATCTGTGCTAAGCGAGGTCAGAATAGTGATTGCCTGACGGGAAAGGGGCAGGAAAAGCCATCTGGAGCTGAAAAGAATCGATTTCCTGCTCCGCTAGTGGCTACACAGGGTGTCCAGTGGCAACCCTCAGAGATTCTGGTATTTTGATCTGGGTTGGGGCCCAGGCATTGGGAGTTTTAAAAGCTCCCCAGGTAATTCTAATGTGCAGCCAAGGTTGAGAACCACAAGGTTGAAGCATGATCTAAGCAGTTTTGAAGGTGGGTGATCCAGGAGAGCGTCTCCCTCTAGCCGAGTCTTCCTGTGTACAAGCAAATAACATGTTAAAATGCCACCCGCGAAGACGAGACTAAGGAGTGTGGGCATCTGTTCTTCACCTTCTGCTCTCTGTGCCATTTGAATTTTTCCCATGAGCGGTTACTACTTTGATAAGAATAATTTGCAAGAATCAGCTTCTGAAAATTAGCCCTCCCTCCTTGCAGAAGTGGCGGCTTTCGAGGCGGGGGGGCAGGGGAGTACAAGGTGAGAATGGAGCATCCTCAGAGATGGCAAGTCACGAAGTGTCACTGAAAGATAGGGCCTGTCGGGAGGGTGCAGGAGCCAAACTGAAAGAGCTCCCAGAGGCCAAAGCTAGGGCATTTTGAGCAATAAAATAAATCACAGTCATATTGGATTAGAAGCCACAGAATAAAATAAATTACCCATAAGCCCACAGTGATATAAACAGACAAACAGAGAGATAAATAAACGGGCAGAAGGGACAACTCTTCCTTATAGCAGAATTCTGACTAATAAATGTAGGAAGACTGAGGGAAACAAACAAAAATTACCATTAGAACACCACAGTGATCACTGTTGCAGACAAGAAACCCTGATGAATTCTAAATTTAGTGGGTGAAAATTTGAGGAGAAACAGGGCGTTCACATAGTCCAAAAGTACCTCCCCCAAGACACTTAGTCATTAAAAAGGGAACGACAGTACCTTTGGAGTGGAGAAACCCAGCAGACACCTCCTTCACCAGGAGATCCACATAAACATCTCCAGTCGTAAGGCATAGCAATATCATGGCCCCTAATACGGAGCACTGAGGAGGACACATCGCTTCTGGGATTTTCTTCCCCAAAATGCATGACTCAAATCGCATCTTGAGAAAACATCAGACAAATTCAAATCGAGGGACATTCTTCGAAATAACTGACCAGTGTTTTCTCAAAAGGATGAAGCATGAAAGATAATGATTGAGGAACTTCCACAGATTGGAAGAGAACAAGAACCTATCACATCTAAATGGAAAGTGGGATCCTGGAACAGGAAAAGGACATCACTGAAAAAGCTGGTGACATCTGAATGAAGTCTGTAGTTCAGTTAAAATGGTAATAATAAGCATCCACAGTGACAGCAAGTCAGAAAGTGTCACAAAAAGAGGGGACCTGTTGGAAGGGCATGGGAGCCAAACTGAAGCCAGGCTCCCTGGAGCCCGGAGACCCGGACTCTCCCCTGCCCCTACCTCTGCTACTTAGTCCATCGTGTCTTTGAGCAAGTATTTTATCCCCTCTGGGCTTCCGTCCCACATCTGTACAATAGGCATGCTACTGAAGTACCTAACCTCGATGGTTAGATGACAGCAAACGTCTAAAGCATGGGGCACCTGCACTGGTATAAGGTCAGCCCTCGATAAATAGCCAGAGGAGAGAAGTCAAGAGCACCCTTCCCAGCCCTGCTCACGGCAGATCCTGTGATGATATGGACAGGGCCTCGAGGGTTGGTGTAGGGCTTCTCTCGGCTGCCATTAAATACCTGGAAGAAGGGACAAAAGAGAGAGGGTCATGCCAAGCCAGGCCCAGGGGTCGACCAGATGTCCCCAGAAAGCCCTGGGCTGTCAGTCCTCCCTCTGCCTCACCTGGTAGTTGTAAATGGGCCACAGCCGTTCATAGGAGTGCTCATGAGCCCACAGCTGCAGATCGACCCCTAAGACAGAGCAAGGGGAAGTCAGGCCCCTGGATCCAGGGCGCGGGGCACGGGGCTGGGGGTCCCAGGGTCACTCACCGTATTTGTAGAAAAGATCCTCCAGCCCATAGAGCTTGCCGAGGAGGCCTTTGCGGACCTGGGCAGGACGAGCAAGGAGGTAAGGGGTGACCCAGGCTGCCCCTGCCTGGCTCTCAGCACCCCCACCCTGCCCCCCAGGGAGGGGTCCTCACCCTGCTTTCACGCCGCGTGCAGTCATCCAGATCAGCGTTGGAACAGTACATGGGCCGGTGACCCATGGTAATGATCCACGGCCGGACTGCCCGATTCCTGTTGGCTTCCTAGAGAGAAGGGCCCCCGAGTGAGGAGCAGGGGTGGGGGCGGGGGACCAACTTCCCTTCCCTGACTTCCACCCAGCTTACCTGGAGGTCACTCTCCAGCCAGCGGAACTGTCTCTCCACCAGGTGGCGGCCGTAATGGAGAAAGAAATATACCTCAGTGGAGAAGGAGATGATGTGGGCTGGGCCCAGATCCCAGCTGGAGGGGTCAAAGGGCAGGGGTCAGAGGTAGGTTTCCTCTACATTTCCCATCCTTCAGGGGAGGGGGACCAGCTCCCCAGCACACTAGATTACCTGTACCACAGGCCTTCACTGTTCCCTGGCATGCTGAAGCGAGCCTTGTAGTTAGAGAAATTACTGGATAAAAGCAAGTAAAAGGGTAGGGTGAGGGACTGGCTGCCAGCCCTCTGCCCCCCGCCATTTTCCCACCGTCAGGCCCAGAGGAAGAGACTAACAAGTCAGCCCACGGCTTCCCCTCTCTTCCCCCTACCACAGATGAGATGCTGCAGTATGTAGGACTAAGGTTAGACACCAAGAAGTTGTCAAAGAATCCTCCACTTCTGTTGACCCACCCTCGCCCAGCCCTGGCCGCCCCCCCCCCCCGAAGCCCCTGGGCCTCACTAGCGTTCTTCGTGGTTCCCAGGGCACGTCATGTATGGCAGACTGGCAGCCACGGGTTCAATGAGCCTCATGAACCTGTCCCCGACGCGGGCATTGTCCTGGTCCATGTTATAGGCAAAGTCTCCTGGAGGGGCAGGGGCAGGGAGAGAGTGGGGACCCAGAATGGAGAGACCCAGCTGCCCAGGCGTGCGGCTGGGCACCCCCTGGCCCCCGAACCATCCCGCTTCCCTGCTCCCTACTTCACACCCACCCACGTGTGCTCTGAGAACCGTGCCTGAACCTCAGGGCCCGAGACCCCCTCAGAACCACGTTAGTCTCCTGTGCTCTGATCACTTCAGCCTCCATTTCCGTCTGCCATCTTGTTCTCTCCCAAAGCAACAACGGTAAGACTAATCTAGTGCAGATGCTTCACATGCACCATCACCTGAATCTTCAACACACCCTGTGAGGAGGGTATTATTACTCCTATTTCAGATGGGGAAACTGAGGCCCAGAGCGGTTAAGTGCTTGCCCAAGATCACAGAGCTGGTTCGTGACCATCCAGGAATCAAACCCTAGGACTCTGGTTCCAGAGTCTGTGCTTTGAACCCCACCAGTCCCCATCTCCATCTCCCCTCTCATTCCGTCTCCTCAAACAACATCATCAACTATGGCAATAACGATGAGCACGTTTAGCACTTACGACATGCCAGGCAACGTTGTAAGAGCTGTACACATATTAACTTATTGAGTCATCACGATTGTCCTATGAATTCCAAGCTTGCCTTATCTCTAACAATAATACAGAGGAGAAGAGCAATGCGCACAGCTCTGTCAGAGCTGGGATGGTCACCTGGGCAGCCTGGTTAGCCACAGTCACCAATCTCCATGGCCAATGCCATCCCCTCTCCCTTCAGGCTCACGCTAGCCCCCGCCCCCGTCCCCTCCATGGTCCCCGTCTGGCCTCCCACCCAAGCTCCCACCCCCACACCTCCAGGCGCACCCTTGCCGATGCCTCACCCACATGGAGAACAGCATCGTACATGCCCTGCTGGGTGTCCCTGCGCAGCCTGGGTAAGGCCTTCGGATTGTCAGCCCCCAGGTCCCCAAACACAGCCAGGCGGGGGCTCCAGTTGGGCCCATTCCTCAGGGCCCTGAAGCGGAATCGACGGCTCCAGCCCTGGAAACTGCCACAGCGGTAAACTGAGGAGAGAAGAAACGGTCACGGTCAACTGGACCTCTTTTCTAACCCTTACCCGTCTTCAGTTGGCGGGGGTGAGAAGGGGCTGCATGGGCTGACCCATGCCCCTTCTGTCCACCTCTCTCCAGCCCCCCCAAACCCTTCCACGGCACCCCTAGGGTCTCATAAAACAGGCTTGTAAATAGCAGAAGACTTGCAGCCCAGCCTGAGCCACCTGCCAGTGGTGGCTTCAGGTTCATGCCCCACTCCACTTCCTGTCTCCCCTCAACTCTTCTGTCCAGGACCCCTCTCACCATATTGGACACCAGGCAGCAGCCCCTGCAGTGTGACACGGTGTATGTAGAGCTTCCGTCGTAGAACGCCCCCATCCACAAAGAGGCTGGAGTTGCCCAGGGCCCTGAGGGTCAGGGGCCCCGACGGCTGCAGCCCGTACTGCACTTCAGAGCGGGTTGGGACCCATGTGGTCCAGGTGACAGTCATGCAGCCTGGCTCATCTGGGGAGAAAGGCACAGAGAGGGCCCTCAGGGAGGCAGGGGCAGGGAGGGTATGCCGAGGGAGTGAGGGGCGACAGCTGTAAGAGCTCTTGAACATTCAGTAGTCAAGGGCACGCGTTCCCAGCGCTACCATTTCCAAGCTGTGCTTTCCTTGGGCAAGTCACTGCCTTTCTCTGAGCCTCAGGTTCCTTATCTGTAAAATGGAATCATCATAGTACCAAACCCATAATGCTGTTATGAGTTTTAAATGAACAAATATAAGTCAAGAACTTGAAACAGTGACTGGTACATAGCGAGGGTTAAATGAGTGCTCGATATTATCATGAATATTACTATTTACTGTGTGCAGATCTTGTGGCAAACGCTTTACACATTTAGGGGTTGCAAACTCAGGCGTCTGGAGGGCCGCTGGGTGATATAAATGGGGACAAGGGCCAGCAGGACGGCAGCAGGGGGTTGCAGAGAGCGTGGCGAACGGCAGCCCCTGCCCTGTCTAAAAGGGTGGCTCTCACTCAGCTCTGCTGGAAGCTGTCGTGCGGGAAGAGGCCCAGAACTGCCAAATCCGCCGACCTTTTCTAGAGTAAATCTTTACACGGTGGCTTTATATCCCGGTTTTTAAATGGTATCTCCAAATTCTTCAATGTTAGCAACCAAATCAAGGTTGTGAAAATGCCATGTGGTATAGTGCAATGCTAAGAGCATGGATTCTTCCTCCAACAATACGAAAATATGCATTTTTCGTATTGCACAAGGTAATTTTTACAGCATTACCTGGAATTGTAAAACATCAGAAACAATCTAAATGCTCAGACATAGAAGAGTGGTACAGCCACAAGTGGGGCACTATGCAGTTGTGAAGAAGAATGAAGACAAGCTCGACGAAGATGGACCTGGAGTGAATTTCCAGGACACGCTGTTTTAAAAAAAAAAAAAGCAAAGTGGAAAAGAGTGTCGATAATCCGTTGCCCTTCAAGTAAGGGGATCTAAGAAAATACACAAGTGTCTGCTCACTTGTACATGAGAAATGCAGGAAGGATATACCAGAAACCAAAGAGATGGGTTACTTACAGGAGGTGGTGGCTGAGGAAGGAGTGAGTAAAAGGGGAATGGAAGGGGGAAGAGGGGACCAGGACGGAGCGATGCTTCTCAGTTATCTTTACGCAGCTCTGACACTTTGAACCCGGGTCAGGCTTCATATTTCCTTCACGTACCCCAAAATAAACAAACAATTAAAACCCACCAGGCTGTGGGGTGGGGGGGCAATATGGGACACAAACACTAAAAGGTGGGCATAACTCCATTAAAAATGACTACCATAACCACACTGAAGGGGGTGGGGAGAAAGGCAGCTGTGGGGAACAGGGTCTTACCTGGGGACACGAATGCTGTCATTAGCCAATAAGTGTTTCTCGCAGGGAGACGGGTAAACAATTCTGAAACTGCTACTAGCATTGAACAGATAAATGAGAAACGAGAGCCAGGTTTCTCAGTGTTGGGAAAGCAGTTACAAACAAAGAAAGAGGAAGCCTAAAATAAACCCTTGGTGTTGGATTGAAATCAGAGGGATCAGTATGAACACACAGCATTTAATACATAAATGGATAGATACAGAAAGATAGTCGTGCGTCTGTGGCTGTCAGCAATCAGGCATGTGTCGGTGGCTTGGCTCTGGTAGCTGGGAGGCTGGAAGCAATGGCACCTTAGTGGCCACGAGCACACCTAGTGCTCATATCTTAGCTTTTAAATATCTGTTCTCTAATAAAAAGTATCAAAAGTCCTTGGAGAAGTGGCTGGTTGCAGGGCTAGGGCAGGGAATATACAAGATGAACCTGGAATAAATTGTGCTGTCAGAAAGCAAGGAAGTGGTCCAAAAATGATGGAGACTTGTCAAAAGAACTTAGGAGCCACCCTGAAGGAGCTCCCAAAGACCAAATCTGGGGAAATTTGAGCAATAAAATAAATATCAGTAGGACTGAATTTTAACCCATAGAATAAGATCCGTAAGTCCCCACTGAGATAAAAATAAATTGAATATATGAATAAATGGAAAGAGGAAGGTCAGCACTTCTTTACAATAAAATTTCAACTAGATGGAAAGAGGAAGTTAGGAAATTAGAAAATCACGAGGCAAACACCACAATAATAACTGTTGCAGACAAGATCCACCAATGGATGCTAAAATTAGTGATGAATGTTTGAGGAGAAACAGAATTTTGCATAGTCTCAAGGAATCTCTCCCAAGACATTTATTAACTACAAGGAAAGAAGAGCAACTTTACCGTGGAGAAATCCAGCAGGCAACAGTTTAACCAGGTGATCAAGTTC
>JAQZBX010023982.1:0-30465 GCA_029593785.1 Cabassous unicinctus
TTTTTTTTTTTTTTTTTTTTACCAGGAGGTCCCAGGGATCAAACCCAGGTCCCGCCATATGGGAGACGGATGCCCAACCATCTGAGCCACATCTGTCTTCTAGGCCCTTGATATTGATGACTGTACTTATGAACCTTTACTTTTGAAATTGAAACTTAGCCTAGCATTATAGGGTGCCGAAGAGTTACCTCCTGAGAGCCTCCTTGTTGCTCAAATGTGGACTCTAAGCCAAACTCAAGATATAAATGCATTACCTTCTCCCCAGCATGGGACATGACTCCCAGGGATGAGCCTTCCTGCACCGAGGGATTACTACCAAGTGCCAACTAGCAAAACAGCTGGAAAAAGATCCTGACCAAAAGGGGGCAAGTGTAAAGACAAATGAGCTTATATGCCTAAGAGACTTCAAAGTGAGTATGGAGGTCATTCCACTTATGCATGTCTCAGCAGGATCTCATTGACCGCCAAAGTAAATATTGCCTCAAATAGTGGAGCTCCTGAGGGATCTAAAGACATCCAGACACTATAGGCAGGGCAGACAGCTCAGGAGTTTGGTGCCCTGTCAGCAAACCCTACTTTAGAATTTATGCTCCATATAAATTTGATAATTGGCTTTCCATTTATGCAAGGAAGAATGTTGGATTTTATTGAGATGCATTGAATCTGTAAATTGTTTGGGGCAGTATTGACACTTTAATAATATTTAGTATTCCTACCCATGAATACAGAATATCCTTCCATTTGTTGAAGTGTTCTTTAATTTCTTTTAGCAAAATTTTGTGTTTTCTGCATACAAGTCCTTTACATTTTTGGTTAGATTCATTCCTATATGATTTATTTTTTTATTTGCAATTATCAACGAAATTATTTTCTTGATTTCTTCTTCCAACTGTTCATTGCTTGTGTATAGAAATGCTACTGCATTTTTGGTGTTGTTCTTCTGCACTGATACTTTTCTGTATTCATTTATTAGCTCTAGGAGATTTGTTGTGGATTTTTCAGGATTATCTGTATATAGGATCATATCAACTCCAAAGAGAGAAATTTTTATTTTTTCCTTTCCAACTTAGATGACTTTTCTTTTTCTTGCCTACTTGCTCTGGGGAAAACTACCAGTACAATGAGGAATAACAATAACATCAGTGGCGTCCTTGTCTTGTTCCTGATCTTAGAGGGGACGCTTTCAGTCTTTCACCATTAAGTAAGATGTTAGCTATGGGCTTTTCATATATACGCTTTTTCATGTTGAGGAAGTTTCCTTCTATTCCTAGTGTTCTAAGTGTTTTTTACCATGAAGGAATGCTGGATTTTGTCAAATGCTTTTTCTGCAATTTTGAGATGATAAGGTATGTTTTTTTCCCCTTCATTTTGTTAATGTGGTGTATTACATTAATTGCCTTTCTTGTATCGAGCACTTCTTGCATACCAGGGATAAATCCCACTTGATCTTAGTGTATAATTCTTTTAGTATGCTGTTTGATTCAGTTTGCTGGTATTTTGCTGAGGATTTCTGCATCTGTATTCATAAGAGATACTGGTCTATAGTTTTCTTGTCCTTTGGTATCTTTATCTGACTTTGGTATCTAGGGTGATTTTGGCCTTGTTGGTCCTAGATGAAATGTTCAAATTCTTAGAAACACACATACTACCTACACTGACTCAAGAAGTAATAGAAGCTCTCAACAAACCAATTAATAGCAAAGAGATTGAATCAGTAATCAAAAACTTCCCAACAAAGAAAAGCCCAGGACCAGATGGCTCCATATGGGAATTCCACCAAACTTTCCCAGAAGACTGAACTCCAATTCTGCTCAAACTCTCCCAAAAATTGAAGAGGTTGTTCATAATATCCTCTTATAGTCTCTTATATTTCAACAGGATCAATTTTAATGACCCCTAATACATTTCTGATTTTCATTATTTTTATCCTCTCTCTTTTTTTGTCTGTTTAGCTATTTTTAAATGTTATTTATCTTTTCAAAGAACCAGCTTTCGATTTTTTTGATTTCTCTATTGTCTTGTTGTTGTTTTTTATTTCATTTATCTCCACTCTAATCTTATTGTTTCCTTCTTTTTGCTCACTTTGGGTTAGTTTGATCTCTTTTTTGCTAGTTACCCCAGGTTTAAAATTAGGTTTCTGCTTTGAAATATTTCTTTTTTAAAAAAAAAAATGTAACCATTTAGAGCTATAAATTTCCCTCTCAGCATGGCCCTTATTGCATACCATAAGCTTAGGTATGTTGTATTTTCATTTTCATTCTCCTCAATTTGTTTTCTAATTTTGCTTCTGATTTCCTCTCTAACCCATTGGTTGTTTAAAAGTATGTTGTTTAATTTTCACACTTTTAAAAATTTTCTATTTCTCTCTCTATTGTTGATTTCTAGTTTCATTCCATTGTAGTCAGAGAAGATACATTGTATGATTTCATTAGTTTTGAATTTAAAGAGACTTTTTTGTGACACATCATATGCTCAATGCTGGAGAATGATCCTTGGGTGATTGAGAAAACATGTATTCTGTTATCATTGGCTGCAGTGTTCTATATATGTCTATTAGTTATAATTAGCTTAGTGCATCATTTAACTCCTGCACTCCCTTATTGATCTTCTGACTAGATTTTCTATCCATTATTGAGAGTGGTGTGTTAAAGTCTCCTACTATTATTGTAAAACCATCAATTTCTCCCTTCAAATCTGTCTTTATATATTTTGGGGCTCTGCTCTCAGGTGTACAAATATATTTATAACTGTTACATTTTCCAGTTGAATTGTCCTCTTTATCAGTATATAATGACCATCTTTGTCCCTCATAAATGATTTTGACTTAAAGGCTATTTTATCTGATATTAGTATAGCCACCTCTGCATTTTCTTGGGTACTACTTCTATGGTATATGTTTCTCCATCCTTTCACCCTCAATCTACTTGCATATTTGACTTTAGAGTGATCTCTTGCAGGCAGCACATAGTTGGGCCATGTTTTTTTATCCATTCTGCCAATCTCTGCCTTTTGACTGTAGAGAATACTCCATTTACACTTAAAGTCACTGCTGATATTACAAGGCATTCTTCTGCTTTTTTGCTATTTAGCTCTTATGAGTATTATAGCTTTTTTGTCCCTTCCTTCCATTAAAGTCTACTTTTACATTTATTTTCTTTTTTTGTGTGTTGTACCATATTATGTGTCTTCTCTTTTCTATCTGTCTATATTTTACACTTGTTTTACTTGTAGTTACAATGGGATTAAAATTTAACATCCTAAATGTATAACAATCATACTAGTTTGATAAAAACTTAACTTCTATACTATGCACATATACTTTTTCCCCCACCTTGTTTAATTTTTTATGCCACTTATATCTTTGTACATTTTCTGAACAAAAAGTTTTATCATTACTTTTTATGCATTTGCATTTTAATACCGTAGGATGTAAGAAGTGCAGTTGCATATTAAACAATACAATACACTAATATTGGCATTTATAATTAGCCAAGTGCTTTCCTTTACTGCAAATCTTTCTTTATGCTGTTTGAACCACTGTCTAGAGTCCTTTCCATTCAGTCTGAAGAATTCTCTTTAGCATTGCTTGTAGGGCAGGTCAAGGGTGATGGAACTCCTTCAGGTTTTTGTTGTTGTTGTTGTTGTTGTTGTTTTTTAACAGTAAAACACTGTCTTGATTAAATGATTAAACATACTAAGATTATGTAAATGTTACATAAAAATATAGGGGATTCCCATATGTCCTGCTCCCTACAAGTCCCACATTTTCCCACATTAACATCTTTCATTAGTGTGGTACATTGGTTGCAATTGATGAAAACATTTTGTAACATTGTCACTAAGCATGGATTATAGTTTACATTGTAGTTTACACTCTCTCCCACACAATTTTGTAGGTTATGGCAAGAGATGTAATGTCCTGTACCTGTCGTCATAATATCATTCAGAACAATTCCCAAGTCCCCAAAATACCCCCATATTACGCCTGTTTTTCCCTCTCCCTGCCCTCAGAACCTCCAGTGGCCACTGCCTCTACATCAGCTTTTATTTTCTGAGAATGTCTTAATCTCCCCTCATTTTTAAAAAGAGAGAATCACTGGATATAAAATTCTTGGCTAGCAGTTGTTTTCTATCAGCACTTTAAGTATTTCCATCCACTTTCTCCTGCTTCCATGTTTTCTGATGAGAAATCAGTACTCAAACTAATTGGGACTCCCTTGTACATAACATACTGCTTTTATCTTGCAGCTTTCTGACCTCTCTTTTGTCCTTTACGTTTAATAACGTCTTCAGTATACGATGGGGCATATTTTTCTTCATCTTTATCTTGTTTGGTGTTTTCTGCTCTACTTGGATATGCACATTCACATATTTTGCTGAATTTGGAGAGTTCTCTGTCATTATTTCTTTGACTATTCCTTCTGACCCTTTCTCTCTTTCTTCTCATTCTGGGACTCCCATAATGCATATATGGGTGTGCTTCATGGTGTCCCATAGCTATCTTAAGCTATTTTTGCTTTTAGTATTTCTTTTTTCTTTCTTTCTATTCTTCAGACTTACTCATTTCAAGTGTCCTTTTTTTAAGCTCACTGATTCTTGCCACATCCAGTCTGCTATTAAAGCCCTCTTAGTAAATTTTCATTTGAGTTATTGTAGTCTTTAATTCCAGTAATTCTGTTTGGTTCCCGTTTAAAATTTCTACCTCTTTACTTAGAATCCCATTGTTTTCCTGATATCCATTAGGTCTTTCTCTGTACTTTCCTTCTTCTTGTACATTTTTAAGATCTTTTTTTTTAAGGCTTTGCTTGGTATGTCCACATTTTTGTCTTCTTTGTTGTTGCTTTCTGTATTTTTATCCTTTACCTTTGGGTGGGCCATAATTTCTTTTTTCCTTGTCTTGTTTCTTTGTTTGTTTTGTATTCATTTGTTGACACAGTGTTCATTTTAATAGTTCAAATATTAACTCTGGATTTTATTCCCTGATATGTCTATTACTTGGTTCTGTGTTTTTCACCAGGTAGGGATGAGACAGAGATATTCTTGAGCTTCAGTCCACCTATCAGGAAGGTATGCTGAAGGTAAAAGCAGTGTGATTTTCCCTGTCTTGTTCTGGGCTTTTGCTTGTTAGTTGTTTTGGAATTACCCTGTTTATAGGAGTGTGGTTGTCTCCTCTTTCCCAAGAGACACTTCCTTGTGCCAGTTTGAAGCCAGTAGGCATTTGCCCCAGAGTGTATGGGTAATTTCTTACCCTTCTTTCCTTGTCCCAACTTGCTTTTGCTTGAGGGCAAATTCATTGATAAGGGACACACCTGGAAGTACTTTCCAAAGTGTATTTTTCCCAGTGGAAATAAGTTCAGGAACCTACAACCAGGTCCAATGTGCCCTGGGAAAGATCAGGAAAAGCACAAAGAGCTGCTCTGCTGGCTTCCCAAACCTGGGCTTTCCTGGACTGCCCAGCAAGCACAGCCCTTCAACTAACTGATCCAGCAGCATCTTCAAGTCACCATCACCACTGCCTGTGTCCAGGGAGGGTTAAAACAATGGCTACTCTCAGAGTCAGGCCCCCAGCAATCAGAAGTCACTAATCAAAATCCGATATCAGTGATCAATGATGCCCAAACCTGTTCTTGGGGAAGAGTAATGTTAGGTCTCTTTCTGTCAGCAAGGAGTTAGCCAGGGCCTGAACCCAATGACTGCTTGCTGCAAAAATGGGGAATGGGTGCCAGTAGGAGCTGGCATGGAGAGAGCAATTTAAATGTTCTTTATCATAATTCATCAGCCTCTTCCTTCCATTTTTCCCTGAGTGCTATACATGGCTCATTTGGCATTGAAAGTTTCAAAATAATTGTTTCAGACCATTCTTGCCTGTTTAATAGTTGTTTTGGGTGTAGAACTGAGTCTGGGAACTATCTATTCTACCATCTTTTCAACATCCTCCAATTGATCTATATTTAATGATCTATTTTCTAGTTGTTCTTTCTAACATTTGTTTTCTATCCCTTAGCAAAATAACTCTCAAATGCAAAAACATCTAACAAATGAATAAATACAAAAATTCAATCAACTTTTTGCTCAGCATGGGAGTATAAGCACAAGCTAATGAAAAAATGTTTTGGCTCATAAATATGTAATATAACAATCCTGCCCATTAATATATGAAATTTTAGATTTAAAATTTTTAAAGCCCACCGTAGTGAATATTAATAAACAAATACCTTAACTGGCTTATAAACACTAACATTACGGAGGCACATTATTTAAGTTGCAAAGAAGTTAGATATCACAAGTGTGGACAAGGCTTAGAAGTCTTGAATGGGAGAAGAAAGAAATGTAGAAGGGTAAATTAGGAATTAATGTGACACAATTCTACATGACTTTCTGATGCAGTCATACTCTTCCTATTCATCATTCTTTACATCATATTTATATCTGTCTCTAACTTTCTATTAGAAGGAATATGTAGAAAGGTTTTTATTCTTCTAGTAGTCTCCAAAAAGAATTTTCAAGGCTTATGATTTTGCTGACATTATGTCCTAAATATATCAAAACCATCTTAATTTCAAATAGTTTTTCAATCCTTTTGCCAAATGTCTCTTAGACTACTTTTCAACTAAAAGTGTGTAAGACATTTATTTTATTTATTTTAGGATATTTTTATTGTAAAATGAGCCATCATTGGAATTGGGTCCACCATAGGGAAAAGTGGACTGGTAACAATTTTCTAACCCTCTTTAGTCAAGGAACTTGGAACATATCAGATGAGTATTCAGGGCCTTGAGCCAATCTCATATTTTACTCCATTTCATATACTATAACACTGGCAATTAGAATATGTTCTCACATGCAGGGTATGTGCTGGCAGGGTGCATTATTTAGGCTGAGTTAAAGTTCTGGAGTCAAAAACAAATTTTAATGGTAGTCTAGCTCTCTAATCTTGGACTGAAACCACACAAAGTTCCTTGTTCAAGATATATGCACATCAGTGTTCATAGCAGCATTTTTCACAAGTGCTAAAAGATAGAAGCAATTAAAGTGCCTATCAACTGATGAAAGAATAAACAATATGTGGTATATACATATAATGGAATAATATTTAGCATTAAAAAGGAATAAATTTCTGATTCATGTGACAACTTGGATGGACCTCAAAGACTTTATGTTGAGTGAAATAAGCCAGACATAAAAAGGGAAAATATTGTTTGAGCTCACTGATATGAAATAATTAGACTAAGCAAATTCATTGAGTCAGAATCTAGAATAAAGGTTACCAGGGGCTGGATTGAGTGTAGGGAATGGGGAGTCAATTCTTAAATTGTACAAAATTTCTATTGCAGTTGAATGAGAAGTCTTGGTAATGGATGTTAGTGGTGGTAGCACAACATTGTGAATTTAATTAACAACACTGAATTATATATGTGAATGTGATTAAAATGGGAAATTTTAGATCATATATATATTGCTAGAATAAAATACTTTCTAAAAAGCATAGGATTCAGGGCTTTACTGGCAGAGTTGCAACACCTACTCTCCAGTTCATTGGACTCACCAGGATAATTAACAAGGAGATGATGATGGACAACACCCATCCCAAGGAACAGAGAGTGTCTGCAACTACAAACAAGATAGCTCCATCCATCTGTCCCTTGGGATCTAAGCTCCCTTTCAATTAGAAATAGAGTGGGCATCACCATCCCAAAATCCTCAAGATTGGGGCATTTTCAGGACATTGGAATTGTTCTGCATGATATTGCAGTGACATATACAGTCCATTGTATATTTTGTCATAACTTACAAAATTGTGCAGGACAGAGTGTAAACTATAATGTAAACTGTAGTCCATGGTTAGTAGCAATGTTTCAATATGTGTTCATCAATTGTAACAAATATACCACACTATTGAAGGATGTTGTTAATGTGGGAAAGTGTGGAAGGGGGAAGGAGTGGGGCATATGGGAATCCCTTATATTTTTTTATGAAACATTTCTGTTACTTAAAGCTTATTTAAAAATAAAAAAATACATATAAAAAAGGAAAGTAAAAAATCCCAGACAGTCAGAAAAAAAAAAAAAGCATAGGACTGTACAACACAAGGAACCCTATTTTAAAAGATTGACTGTAGTTAATAGTACAATTATAAAAATGTTCTTTCATCAATTATACCAAATGTACCTCACTAATGCCAAGTATTAATAATAGAGTGGTATATGGGAACTCTGTATTTTATATATTTTATGTATGATATTTCTGTCAACCTGCAATGTCTCTAATAAGAAAATTATATTAATATAGTTTTTTAAAGTCTTGAGAAGCTGGTGAGTCAGAAGCAGATTCGAGTAGTTTGGGGGCTTGACTGGATGTGGCAAGAGAAGGATGAAGGGTTCTTTAGGACCTGGGGAGCAAATTGCTATATGGTACATCATAAGAACACAGGCTCAGGCACAGCCCAAACTTCCAGCAAATGACTGCTTTGTTACTCACACAGCACAGCACAAAGGATCCAAAAGTGAAAGTGAAGAGATAACATCAAGGCCAGTCTCCAGAAGAGGCAAACTTCTTGAGGAGAGTTGGTGGATGGCAGCTCTCATGCCCAAGTTCACATCAGAGAGGAGAGAAGTCTGTGCTGCCCAAGGGTGGGGTATTTATACAATCCAGGGGCAGGGGCCCTGAGACTGAGAGTTCCTGCCTTGATAAGCAGCTGGGGCTGCTTTTTCCTGGTTTCCAGGTTTCCAGTATGTTCAGGCCTTTTCATTACACATAACGTCTTCCTCAGGCTGCAGAATGGAACTATATAGAAACATCTGCACCCAATAGAAAAGGAGACAATGTGGGGTTGGTGAGGGTAGATGAGGGCTGGGAGATGGCTGCTATGTGTGTCGATGACTTTCCCATCAGGAACAGAGCAGGGTATGAAGATATTGAATCAGAAATAAATAAAATAAAATCACTCATAATCCAAAACAAACAAATAAAAAAGTTCCTAGTTCAATTCAAGGAATAGCATGTAGTAAATGCTCCATGTGTGGTTGTAGTAGTTGCTCTTGTTTCTAGGATCTCTGAAAATATATGACCCATTCCCACAGGAACTGAGCATTGTTGGCAGACAGAGGTGGTTTCCAGGCTTTCAGTTTTGAAGTTCACATTTTAACCACTGTGCTTCATTTTCTCTCTGAGAGTAGCAGCAGTGATACTGCTCATAATAGTAACTGAGTTAATGAAGAAAGTGTTTGCTTCGCTCATCAGCTGGGCCATCTTTTACTGAGGAGAGAAAAGGAGGATGGATATTTTCTTCCAGAAGGTAACTATGGACTTGGCAGAAGCCATGCTTTTGAGAGCAAAGGTGAGTTCTGACTTCATCTTTTTTCTAAGAATGAAGGATTTTGGAAAGCCCATTGGCTGGCTCCAGTCTCTGAATATCCTCAAAGTCTGCCAGAGTTTACACTCTTTCTCACACATATGAATTTATAATTGGATTCTCATGGTCTTTTACATTGTGTTTCCCAAATATTTACCTCTTGTGTTGCATTCCTTACTCTTACTTATTTTCACTGCTCTAATATTATATATTCAGTGACAAGTTTATGTTATAAGGTATGTAATAAAAAAGATCCACAGTACCACAATGACACTTAAAACAGTAAGATGGGCTGGCAACATTATATTTTACATACAACTATTTCTTTTATCCCATCTGCTGAAATTCTTTAGTAGACCAAAGCTTTCTAGATAGATTCTCCTTTTCTTAAGTATAAGTAATATTCAAAGCTCCTCCGTGGTCCTCCATGTAAATATCCTTCTTTCAGGCTTTCTCTCCAATTCATCCTAATTAGGAAGTTTTAATTGAATTTCTCTCTGGTTCCAACTTGAGATATTTACACATGAGAATTTTTAGGCCTATTTAGACTCTCAAGAAAGACTAACATGTCCATTTTGGTGAGTAACTTGTCCCATGTGTCTCATCCAAGTGGCTGCATGTTAAAAAGGACACTGGCTTTAGTGTTTTGGTATCTGACCCTGAAATGGATATGTTATCTCACTTTAAATCCAAGGGTGATACTTTTCTCCCTCTTGGAGCTTAAGTGAATCATCTGCTCTTTAAAACTTATTGCAAACAAAATCAGATATGTTGATAATGTGAGACAAATGCACTTGAACTTACTATTTTTGGTAAAACCAAGTAAAATTTTATACCTGACACTACTAATTGTTAAGGTATTGGTGCTTTTTAAGAAAATTTATGGGATTGTAAAATAATATCTGGGGGCAAACTTGCTAAACAAAGTGTACAATAGCTGTAGTAGATATTGTCCGATGGCATTTCAAAGTTTTGTGCAATTTTGCACTACTCTCAGCAATACATCAGATTTCCAATGTTTATATTGGTAACTTGAGTATTTGTCTATCTTCTATTTGTTGATCATGCTAAAGGTTTCTGCTTCTTAATAATCCTTTCAAAAGACCAACTTTGGATTTGTTGCTATTCACTAAAACTGTTCTTTTTAATCAACAGCACGGTTTATTTGTAAACACGTTATACGTTTCAATCAAATTGACACTTTCATACATTTCATTGTATAATATTAGCATCATACCAGAAAACAATCCACTGTACTCAGTTGCAGTTTGGGCACTTTAAAATCTTTAAATACAAATATTTGAAACACAATATAAGACATGAACATAAAACACTAAACATAAGAAATGAAACATGAATGGCAGAAGAAACTGAAAATAGTAAGTAAGAGAAATCAACATTCCTTCTCCCTCCAATACAAATATAAAATCATCTGGTTATAAATTTTTAAAGAATATATCCAGGAAATCAGGTAAGTATACTTTTTAAAAAGTGACATAATGTTGCATTTCTTTAGATAACATAAGTGGAAAATCATACAATACTAATTTCATGTCCTTCTTGTTGTTTGTCTTCCTTCTCTTGGTTCCTAAAGAATACATGCCATGGTTTACACTTCATTAAAAGGGAGGTTGGAGGGGGGGGAGGACAGCATAAAGCCAAATGAAATCACGTCAAACATTTGCAAAAAAAATTGGATACAAATTCCTTAATAAATCTTCTTTGGGAAATAACCAAGTATATATTTTAAATTTACTTTTTCTTTGAATTGGTTCAACACTTCTAAGATGTAAAAGATGCAACTTTACATGAGTTAATGTATAAATGAAACAAAGCCAATTCATAAAGGAAAGCATGGACAGCAGCATTTCCTATTTTGCTAACAGCTCATAAAATTCAGTATCTCTCTCCTTAAGAATATGAGTGTGCTTTAGCTGGAAACCTAATGATTAATCTTTCCACATTCACACAAGAAAACAGAGTTTACCACACAGATTTTCAGTACTTTTCCTAAAATTCATGATCATTATTATTTTCTATTTTTTCCTCTATTTTCTCACAAAGGAAATATAGTACCAAATATATCCCATATTTTAAGCTTTAAATTCACCAGCAATTTTGTTCTCTGCCAACAACCACAAATATACAATATTTATTGGTATAATTGTCATTCCAGTAAGCTTAGATTAACATATGAATAAATAAAATAAGTCAAACAGAGTGAATGAAATGAAATTAAGTAGTCCTGATCAAATGAAATACTTTACAATTTTCATTTGAAATACTTTAAAAGTTACACACAGGTAGGAAGATGGCATTGGATTAGGCAGGTAACACTCAGATCTCTCCCAAAAACAATGGAGAAAGAGCCAAAAGCTGCCAGAAGGACCTGCTTTGGGGGTCAGCAGACCAGGGCAATGTTTCACAACTCCCAGGAGATAGGCAGTGAGATGAAGAATCCAAAACAACAAATTGTGAGTTACTGAAAATCCAGGTTGCCAGGAAGAGCCCCTCTCCCCTACACCAGAGATATTCAGCAGGCGTAAAACTGCTGGCTCAGTGCCGCTGATTGAAAGGAGAGCAGATGTCTTCCTCCCTGTCAGCTGTTACAAGGGAAAAAGGAGGGGGATGTGGGGGTGTTCTTGAATGAATTCAGCCAGTGGAGCCCACTTTGAATCTTGGCTCAGGCCAGATGTAAACAAAGGAAAACCAAGATACACCTGTGTGGAAACATTTGCCAACAAGTGCCATCTGCTGGCAGGTCTGGAAATTACATGGACAAAAACTGCTTTTAGAGCTCTCTTTACCCCACCCCACTGCTTTTAGAAAATGTCTGCACCCCATTAGTGAGTTCCTGGCATGACTTTGGCAACTTAAGCTCAGCAATTTTAAAGACAGGATAAGTTGAACCAAGAATCAAAGAAGAGCTGTGAAAACTTAACAATAGGCAAGAAAGAGCAATTGGCTATCAGAGTAAATTCACCAACATATCAGATGCCTAGACATCGACAAAAAATTACAAACCATATTAGAAAACAGGAAGAGAAGGCCCAGGCAAAGGAACAAACTAAATATCTTGAATACATTCAGGGTTTAAGACAATAAATCAATAATGATCACACAATGCTCCTAAATCAATTTAAATAATTGAAAGAAAATATAACTAAAGAGATAAAGGATATGAAGAAGACACTGGGTGAACATAAAGAACAATTTGAAAGTCTACATTGAAAAGTAGCAGAACTTATGGTAATGAACGACAGCATGGATAAGATTAAAAATACATTAGAGGCACAATAAGAGCAGATTTGAATTGTTCGAACACGGAATTAGTTATTTCAAAGACTGAACATCTGAACTGGAGAAAACAGGAGAACAGAAAGAGAAGAGAATAGAAAAAATGGAGCAGGGTCTTATGGAATTGAATGACAATGAAAATGCAAAAACATATGCATTATCAGTGTCCCAGAAGAAGAAAATAGAAAAGGGGCAGAAAGAATATTTGAGGAAACAATGACTGAAAACTTCCCTACTCTTATGAAAGACATAAATATCAATGTCCAAGGAGGAAAATGCACCCCAAACAGAATAAGCATGAATATGCTTACCCTGAGACACCTAATATTCAGAATGGCAAATATTAGAGATAAAGAGAAGACTTTGAAAGCAGCAAGTGAGAAGCAAAGCATCACATACAAGAGAAACTCGATAAGATTAAGTGCTGAACTCTCATTAGAAACTATAGAGGAGAGAAGAAAGTGGTATAATGAATTTAAATTATTGAAAGAGAAAAAATGCCCACCAAGAATTCTGTATCCAGCAAAACTGTCCATCAAAAAAGAAAAGGAGTTCAAAGTCTTCACAGACAAACAAAAACTGGTAGAGTATGTTACCAAAAGATCAGAATTACAAGAGATACTAAAGGGAGTGCTGGAGCATGAAAGGAAAAAACAAGGGTGAGAGACTTGGAGAAGAATGTAGAAATGAAAATTATTAGAAATGGTAAAAAAGACAATAGTATGATGTGAAAACAGAAAACCAAAGGTCAAAATGAATGAAATAAGCAGTGCTTTAGAGTTATAACATTGAATATTAATGGCTTGAACTCTCCAAGCAAAAGGCACAGACTGATAGAATGGACAAAGAAAAATATGAGCCATATATATTTTTTCTGCAAGAGACTCACCTGAGATATAAGGACGTAACCAAGTTAAAGGTGAAAGGTTGGAAAAAGATATTCCATGCAAAGAGTAACCAAAAAGAGCTGGAGTAGTGATACTAATATTGGAAAAAATAGATTTTAAATGCAAAACTGTTAAAGGATGAAGAAAGTCATTATATATTAATAAAAGGGGCAATTCAACAAGAAGAATTACCTATTCTAAATATTTATGCACCTAACCTCAGAGCTTCAAGATACATGAGGCACACACTGGCAAAGCTGAAAGGAGAAACAGATGTCTCTAAAATAATACTTGGAGACTTTGATACACCACTGTCAATATTGGATAGAACATCTGGACAGAGACTAAATAAACAGAGAGCTTGAATAATATGATAAATAAAGTAGACCTAACAGATATCTATAGAGCATTGCACCCCAAAACAGCAGGACATACCTTCTTGAAGCATACATACTTGAAACATACATACTTGAAAAGTGCTCATGGATCCTTCTCTAAAATATACCATATTTGTGTCACAAGACAAGTCTCAATATATTTAAAAAGATTGAAATTATACAAAACACTTTCTCTAATCAATAATGGATAGAAAAATGGAAAATTCCTAAATATATGTACGTTAAACAACACACTTTTAAACAATCTCTGGGGCAAAAAAGAAATTGCAAGAAAATTCAGCAAATATCTTGAGATGAATGAAAATGAGAACAAAACGTATAAAAACCTTTGGGGCACCACGTAGGCAGTGCTGAGAAGGAAATTTATAGCCTTCAATGTTTACATTAAAAGAAAAGAAAGAGCTAAAATACATGATCTAACTGCATACCTGGAAGAACTAAAAAAATGATAGCAAATTAATCCCAAATCAAGCCAAAGGAAAGAAATAATAAAGATCGGAGCAGAAATATATGAAATCAAGAACAATAAAAAACAGTAGAGTGAATCAACAAAACCAAAAGTTGGTTCCTTGAGAAGATCAGCAAAATCAACAAACCCTTAGCTAGACAGACAAAGAAAAAAAGAGAGAAAATACAAATAAAATGAGAAATGGGGGGGGGGGTGGAACATTACCACTGAACCTGTGAAAATAAGAGAGATCATAAGAGGATACTATGAAGAACTATATGCCAGAAAACTAGAAAAATTAGATGAGATGGACAAATTCTTAGAAACACATGAACCACTTATACTAATTTTAGAAGAAATAGAAGTCCTCAACAACCAATAACAAGTGAAGAGAGTGAAATAGTCATCAAAAACATCTGAAAGATGAAAAGCCCTGGACAGATGGCTTCACAGGTGAATTCTACCAATCATTGAGAGATGAACTAAGACTGCTCTTGTTCAAGTTCTTCCAAAAAAATTGAACAAGAAAGAATGCTACCAAACTAATTCTATGAAACAAAGATCACCCTAATACCAAAGCTGAATAAAGATACTCCAAAAAAATGAAAATTACAGACCAATATCTCTAATGAGTGTAGATGGAAAAATCCTCAATAAAAGACTTGCAAACAGAATCCAAAAGCACATTAAAACAATTACACACCACAATCAAGTGGGTTTTATCCCAGGTATGCAAGGGTGGTGCAACAGAAGAAAACCAATTAGTGTCATAAACCGCATTGATAATTTGAAGATGAAAAATCACATGCTCTTCGATTGATGCAGAAAAGGCATTTGACAAAATACAGCACCCTTTCTTGATAAAAAAAAACAAAACAACAACACTCCAATAGATAGGAATAGAAGAAGCTTTCTCAGTATGATAAAGTGCATCTATGAAAAACCTACAGCTGGCATTTACTGAATGGTGAAAGACTGATATCTTTCCTGCTGAGACAGGAACAAGTCAAGGGTGCCCACTCACACCATTAGTATTGTATATTATCCTAGAAGTTCTACCTAGAGCATTTAGACTAGATAAATTTGTTTAAAAAGGTCCCCAAATAGGAAAGGAAGAAGAAAAACTTTCACTTTTTGCTGATGATATGATCCTATATCTAGAAAATCCTGAAAAATCCACAATAAAGCTACTAAAATTACGAGATTAATTCAGCAAAGTGGCAAGACACATGGTTAATAAGCAAAAATCAATAACATTTCTATGCACTACTGATGTGTAATCTGAGGACAAAATCCGAAAAAAAATTCCATTTATAATATCAACTAAAACAATAAAATATTTAAAAATAAACTTAACCAAGGACATAAAGTACCTGTAATCAGAAAACTAAACAACATTGCTAAAGGAAACCGAAGAAGACTTAAATAAATGGAAGGACATTCCCTGCTCATGCATTGGAAGACTAAATATCATTAAGATGTCAATTCTACCCAAACTGATCTCCAGATTCAATGCAATCCCAATAAAAATCCCAACAACCTTTTTTGCAGGTATCAAAAGGCCGATCAAATTTATTTGGAAGTGTAAGGGGCCCCAAATAGCCAAAAATATCTTAAAAAAGAAGAACGAACAAGGACTCTCACTTACTGACTTTAAAGCACATTGTTTAGATACAGTGGGAAAAACAGTATGGTGTTAGCATAAGGACAAACAGATTGTCCAATGGAACCAAATAGATAACTCAGAAATTGACCCTCACATCTATAGTCAATTTTTTGCCAAGGCTATTAAGCCCACCCAGCTGGGCCAGAACATTCTATTCATCAAATGGTGCTGGGAGAACGGGATAGCCATATCCAAAAGAAAGAAAGAAGACCCTATCTCACACCTTATACAAAAATTAACTCAAAATGGATGAAGGACTTAAATATAAAATCAACAACCATAAAACTCCTAAAAGAAAATATAGGAAACATTTTCAAGATCTTGTGGTAGGCGGTAATTTCTTAAACCTTACGCCCAAAACATGAGCTACAAAAGAAAACATAGATAAATGGGACCTCCTCAAAATTCAGCCCTTTTGCACCTCAAAGGATTTTGTCAAAAGGGTGAATAAGCAACTGACTCAATGGGAGAAAATATTTGGCAATCACATATCTGATAAGGCTTTAGAATCCATGATATATAAGGAGATCATACAACTCAACAATAAAAAGACAAAGTATCCATTTTAAAAATTGTCAAAAGACTTGAAAAGACAACTGTTCAAAGAAGAAATACAAATGGCAAAGGAACACATGAAAAAATGTTCAACATCACTAGTGATTACGGAAATACAAATCAAAACTACAATGAGATATCATTTCACACCTTTTTGGCCACTATTAAAATTCAGAAAACTAAATATTGGAGAGGATCTGGAGAGATAGGAATGCTTATTCACTGTTGGTGGGAATGTGGAATGGTACAGCCACTGTGGAGGACAGTTTGACAGTTCCTAAGGTAGTTGAAAATAGACTTGCCATGGGTCCCAGCAATATCATTGCTAGGTATATACCCAGAGTAACTAAGAGCAGTGACTCGAATAGATATCTGCACACTGATGTTCATAGCTGTATTATTCACAATAGCTAAAAGTTGGGAACAACCCAGATGTCCACCAACTGATGAATGGATAAAGAAATTGTGGAGTATACACACGATGGAATATTATGCAGGGGTAAGAAGAAAGTTGTGAATCATATGACAACATGGATAACCTGGAGGACATTATGTTGAGTAAGGTAAGCCAGACACAAAATAACAAATACTGTATGATTGCCCTATTTTGAACTAAATATGATATGTAAAAAAATATATATATATATATTATGTGAAATATGAACATGGGTAGAAATGCATACATAAGTCTATTTTTCTTTGAAGCAAGTTAATACTGCAAAATGTTAATATCAGACAAAAACAAACAAACATTATACTAAGTGAAGGAGGCCAGGCACAGAGTACTTCATATTGTATGATTCCATTTATATGAAATGCAAATATAAATCAATTTATAAAAATGAAATGAGATTAGTGGTTCTGTAGATCTGAGGAAGGAATGCTAAGGGATATAGAGTCTTTTTTGGAGTAATGAAGTTTTTCTAAAATTTTTGAGATGATGAATGTACAGCACTGTTATTATACTAAAAGCCACTGATTATACACTTTGGATTGAGTAGCCAGAAACACCAGCTATGTACAGTGGGGGAAGCATACAGAGATTGAGAGGTAAAGAATGTTCTTGATGGTTTGTCTGTTTTTAGTTTATTATTATTGAAATAATGAAAATGCTCTAATATTGATTGAAGTGATGAACACACAACTATGTGATTATACCAAATACCATTGATTGTACACTTTGGATAATTGTATGCTTTATTAATATGTATCAATATAATTGATTTGATTAAAAAAGTTACACACATATCTCATAACATTAGTAATATACAGTATCAATTATTGGAAAAAATGAATAATTCATAGCCAGATAAATTATTTTTAATCAATTTTATTGATACTTTGTTTTATTTACCTGAATCTTGATACCTAGGATACTTATAACATTAATTAACATACTTCCTTATTTTTTTTAAAGATTTATTTATTTATTTCTCCCCCTTCCCCCCATTTTTTGTGTTTGCTGCCTGCTCTCTATGTCTGCTCGTTTTCTTTTTAGGAAGCACCGGGAACCAAACCTGGGAACTCCCATGTGGGAGGGAGGTGCCCAATTGCTTGAGCCACCTCCATTCCCTGCTTGTTGTGTCTTTCATTGTGTTTTTTTTCATTGTGTCTCCTTGTTGCATCATCTCATTGCATCATCTTGTTGCATCAGCTCGCCACGCCAGCCCATCACTCCAGCTCACTGTCTTGCTCCTCTTATTTAGGAATCACCTGGAAACAAACCCAGGATCTCCCATGTGGTAGATGTGCACCCACTGCTTGAGCCACATCCGCTTTCCCTTATTTTATAATCTTAGTGGTGATAAATCTATAGGCCCATTGATTTTTAAATGATACTAAGGAAAATTATGAATTTATCAAGTCTAGTAAATTCAACAATTTAAATAGAAAGAATGGAAAACATACCTTGAATGATATAGGATAACAAAGTTCAAAAAAAACCCCAAAACAATGGATAATCTCATTGGTCCTATTTCTTTCAAAAAGATAGAATTTTTTGTCTCAAATCTTCCCAGCAGAAACCTAATATCTAGAGTGCTTAAATAGTGCATTACAGTAAATATTAAAGAAATAAAACCAATTATATACAAACACTTCCAGATCTAATTCTATTAGAGCACCATTTCTCTCATAATTATAACTTATAACAACTTCTAGACACTTTTAAATTTTCTACATAGATAATCGTATCATCTGTAAATACAAAGTTACTTCTTATCAAATATAGGTTCCTTTTTTATATTAGTGAGTTTAGCATGGTTTCAGGATAAGTTCTATATACAAAAATCAATTTTAATTTTGTACTAGTAATAGCAATCAGTAATTGAATTTTTAGAATATCACTTTTAATTTCTTAGGGCTACCGTAAAGAACCACAAACTAGGCCACTTAAAAGAGCAGAAATTTATTGTCTAACATAGTAGAGACTAGAAGTCAAAAACAATTTGTCATTGGGGCCATGCTTCCTCAAAAATCTGTAGTGAGAATACTTCCATGAGTCCTCTATCTTCTGGGGGTTCCTGGAAATCTTTGGTGAGCCTTCATCATGCCAATCTCTGCCTCCATCTTCACAGAGCATTCTTCCCCAATTCAGAGTCTGTGTTCAAATTTCCCCTTTGCAAGAAGGTCACATTCTATTACAGCCCAATCTAACCCAGATTCATCTCATCCTAACTAATTGCATCTTCAAAGACCCTATTTCCAAAAGAGGTCACATTAACTGGAAAAGTGATAAGGAGTTGAACATAAATTTGAGGAGAATACAATTCAACCAAAACAGTCATTTTAAAAAGCATCAAAATATTAAATACCTGTGGATAATTGCAACATATAATGTTGCAAGACATGGGCGTTTTCAACTTTAATTTTATTGAGAAAAGGGAAAAGCCTTAATAAAATTAAAGAAATATTTTGTTCATGGCTGGATGCCTCAACATTATTAAAATTTCAATTTTCCCAAAATTAATCTCTATGTCAATGCAATCCAAAACACTTCTAAACTGGGAAAAATTATAATCTTATAATTTATTTAAACATTTATGTGTAAATAAAATGGATCTAAATAAGTTCCCAGACTTTCTAAAAAGAACAAATTTGGAGAACATATGCTATATGGTATCAAGATATAAATAAAGCTACAGTGATTAAAACAAAGTATAGTGTTTTCATAAAGATAGACAAGCACTCAAAGAAACAGACCGGAAAATATTATAGTAGACCTGCACATGTGTGATCAAATAAATCTCAGCAAATTCTCTTGGCAATTCAGTGGAACAAGGATAGTCCTTTCATTAAACTAAAGTGACAGAACACTTGGATATCCATACGTACCATAAAAAATAAACCTTGAGTTATACCTTACACATAACACAAAATTATTTCAAAGTGAATTTTAGAACAGTATATAAATGTCAAAGTACAAAGTGTTTAGAATAACAAGGGAGAAAGTTTTTCTGACCTTGGATTATGCCAAAAGTCCTTAAAGATGATTCCAAAAGCATGCTTTTTTGAATATTATGAAATATATATAATTTATATATAGATAGATGATGGACGGATGGATAGATAAAGAGAGAGAGAGAGAGAGAGAGAAATAGATGATAGATTCCACCCCATCAAAATTAAAACTTTTACAGCAAAACAAGTTGCAATGACCAGACATATATTCAGGATTGAATTGGTAATGTTGCACATTGCAAATGAGGAACCTGCCTGCAATGAGTATCCAGATCTGTGTTTTCATGAGGGAAGGATAGGGCGAGAAGCTACTTCCTTCTGTGTATTAATCCAGGTGAGCTTGAGGGAAGAGTGATCAGCCACAGACATAGGGTGAAGTTAAGGATCAAACACTGGGTTCTTAGATCCTTCATTTTCAAGTGACAGAATCCTTCATTAACTCAGGTTTCCTTAACTTTTAAAACCGGAAACAAGAACTGACCTAGAATTACCCACTTCTTTCACTTAAATAAATTCACAGAGTCCTGATCTGCTGCTCACTAATTATTTGAGCTGGTTTTTTTACTTCTAGAATCTTCAGTGTCCTTATCTGAATAAAAGAGTTTATAATATGCATTATACTTTATAATATGCATTATTGTGAGGGTAAGTGACATGATGAACTAAAATTCATGGAGAGAATTTTTCTCTCCATGAATTGTTATTATTTAAATTATTTTTTCTAAGAAAGTTCATCTGATCTAGATTAAGTTACTATAAAATATTGATTTCCCGAAGTTTTAAAGGTCTGAGAAAAATTTTAATAAGTGGATTTGTGAATGGAAGACAGAGAAAGACCAACTAAGCTTCCGTATGTGCATTTAGGGGCTGAGCCTCTACAACCTGTGCCAATGCAGTGACATAGGAGAAAGAACCTCATGGTAAAGAGGCAAAAGCCTCTAACATTTTAATTATGTTCTCACTTAATGATATAGCTTTTTCATATCTGAGATGCATATGGGAAAAAATGTTTACTTTTTTTCCTTTTATTTTCTCTTGTCTCCCATTCCGCAACCATCTATTCCAGCAATGTTAGTTCCTGGCAACAAAAACCTTAGCCTATTCTCAGTCGTGATCTTGCAGGTCACTGATTTTATTGGTCTATCTCTTACTCATCTAGGTTACTCTTGAAAATGGTCAATATTTGGACGGCATTGCCTATCTTTGGTGCTCTTTGTTGTTTCCCATCTCAGATTTTCCTGGCAGCTGATCTGATACCACTCCAGGTTATGTCATATTTCCTCCTATTCTTCAGAAAGTTAGACAAGCACAGAGCCCTCAGAGTTTCCTTAACTATGTGTCTGATGATAGCATTTTGGGGCCTCCAGAGAAACTGCCTGAGCCAGGTCAAGTCAAAGTTGTAAACTAAATGCCCAGAGGCACAAGGAGACAGTGGTTTAGGAACACTTGGCGAGGATATGATTAGATTGCCTCAGGGTATATACTTTCTAAGACTTTCAAACCTATTAATTTTTGCATTGTCACATAAGCTCATGCTCTGTTCCTTCAATCAAATTTTCCTCGGGCATAGGCATAAAATAGATGACTCCGAGACCTTAAATACTTGTGTTAGCTTTTGCAGGAATTTCAAAATCCTTTCAGATTGTTTTTACTCTGAGGTAATGGGCAGATATTAAATCTGAATTAAAAAGTCCCAACTTACTTTCTAGGGAATAAAGATCCACTTCTCCTTGCATCCCTGATGGGTTTATTGAATATATAGAGTGTACTCCATCTGAAAATCTGTAGAAAGTTATAAAATGTTTTAATAGTCAAATATTTTGAGACTAGACATGTGTGTGCTTAAATTAGTAATTTATATTTCTCTACATTTTCTCCAGATTTGGATATTGAAGAAGAATTACTGGAGTGAGTATCTCAGGGGGAATTCTTCCTGTTACAATATAAAACTAAACATGAAGTCAACTCAGAATTGATGATCAGTGAATTACACTTGCCACCATGATTTGGAGAAAGCCCCACTAACCATGTTTTAGCATGATTATAATCTATTTACACTCATTCCATCTAATTTCATTTTCTTGCAGCGTAAGATAAACTGATTAAAATAAAATGTTTTAGCACACTATAGTTTTAATTGCATAGTATTTACAAAAAGAAATTCTAGTTGAAAAGAGTAGAGTTAAAGTAATGAAATTTTAATTGTTGGTAGTGAATTTCATTGAGTCCCGTTCTGTTGGTTATGTATTTCCTTCCATATTCCTACCAAGGAATAGCCCCCTTTGATGTTTATCAACAACAAAGAAGAATTTACTACCTTTCAGACAACCTGGCATCCTAAACAACAACAACAAAAAGATTCATCTGTGTCATCTAAGGTAAGTTTATAACATGGTATATTCTGACAATAGTAGAAGTCACTTTGAGTATAGGGTGGAAACTTTAACTTTAGAAGCACCTATTACATGTGCTATAGCACACACAAAAGGGCAAGCAATCTATGAAAGATATAAATTAATGCTTTAACTATATTTTCTTATGAAAGAAAAAATCAGGCTAAGGATTACCGTTAAGAACTACCTTAAATAGGCAGTTTAGCATCAGAATAAATTTTTCCCATTAATTATAAAAATTGAAGTGTACATGGTCACCCTCTTTAAATTTGTGTTCTTCAGGTTTTTGTTTATTTCTTCGTTTGACTTGGTTTACAAGTGTGCATGGCTATTTCAGTATTTGCTAAACTCTTTTCTCAAAGAAGAAAAAAAGGAACAGGAAAATAACCAGTGTGGCATGAACCATGTATGAAAAGGGTATTTCATATTAAATCTTGTACTTTCAATTATATTTCTGAATTATGTAACACTTTCACAATCGTACTGATGAGGAAAATGAGACTTAAGGATATTAAGGAATAAACTCAATATTCAGAACTTACCAGTTTATTTTACACTCCTCACCATTTCTACCTCTGTCTTTGTTGTCACTATTTAAACCACATGTACAGTGTTTGGTTAATAATTCCTTCCTCCATCATTTATGCCTGCAAAATTTCATAGGAGTGTTCCTTACTATCTCTATGGTCAAAAATTATTATTTCTTTTAATGACAATATTTCTTCTCAAGAGAATGTACTCAAGTTTACCTTTACCTCTATAAATTGCAGTGATCATAATAGCACCATCCCTCAGAATGCTAAATAGATTTTTAGGACTGTTATTGATTAAATACCTATCACAATCTAGAGAGTTAGTTAGAGTCTTTACCTAAAGAATGTACATTTAGGTAAAATTGAAGAACAATTATTTCAAAATAGTTTAGAATCAGAATTCTGGGCCACATATTTTTTTTAACTGCAAGATATAGATGTACATAAATATTGAGGAAGACAGACTTGGTGATCTAGTAACTTACCAACTTTCATAAACATTTTACTGAACTGAGAACTCATGGCTGTTCTCACAGCTGCACCCTGGAAACTCTTCCCCCATCCTGCTCTGCTCTCACAAATGAGATGCAGCACCAGCTTCAGGGAGAGTTGGGATATCTGACTTCTAATATCTGCAGTGTATATGTTACTGATTCTGAAAAACTACTGAGATCTCATGATCTGATTCAAATTTTTGGGAATCATGGACTTAGATTATTACATGACATTGTGATGAATTAGTTCACCAACCTACTTATAGAGCAATTATATTTAAATCAAGGTATTTAATGTAAATCAATGTATGTGACAATTAACATTATACAAACTTACAAAGAGTCAGTATCAGCTGTAAAAGGAAAAGGATAGGTCAATGAACCATCCTTTAATTATTCTATATTATTTAGTAACAGTTAACTTCTACACATACTTTGCCAATTACTTAGTTTGTTAAACAAAGTTGGATGGTAAGGCTTAAAGCCCTACTGAAGACCTTAGAGGAATACAATGAGACTTTCTCAATGATGAAAGTATAGTTAAATAATTTAAAATTCTCTTAGAATGGTCCATTTTAAAAATTTCTTACCTGTTACCTATTTTTTTTTAATTTTCATTTTTATTCAATGTTTCAAAAATATTAAAAAAGTCAAGATTCTTACACCAATTATCTCAAATGAATCCATGCAAAGTAATTCAAAATATGTACAACAATCATTTCCCCCCTTCGGTGTTGCTGTTTTATCCAATAGTGTGAGCAATAGAAAAGTGAATGTCATGTGCTTGGTTGAAAAATGTGATTTGTTTAAAAAACAGGCAGGAAAGTTTCTACCTCAAGTATGCAAATCTTTCCAATAACTAGTGCTTTTCTGTTTTTTATTTGTAGGCAGATGGGACTGAAAAATTTAGCTACTCAATTTTATCTAACCACCACACAAAACACAAATGACAGTCCCAACACTGCAAACTTTGGAGGGTTGAGATGGTAGACATTATTATTTGTAGTAGATTCAACTGTTTAGCTTGAAGATGTTGCCTTTTTTTCTAAGAGAAATAAATTTCCTTAGGGTCTTTCCTCTAATTTTGCTAGACTGGGTTCCAGAAGAACCCTTCATGAATTTAAAGTGTGACAACTGTAAAGTATTCTGTTGTAGTCTACAAATAGAAGATCTGGGAACTTTGCTAGACTAAAGACACTTGTTTGCTAAATGGCACTGAAGAAAATCCTGACCCCGGTGTAATACTTAGTTCAAATGTTTCTGGCCAAAGAAAATTATACAACAATATTTACAGGCTAACTTTTTAAGAGATGGCTGATATCAATATTATACATATTTTACATGTCAAATACATAGTTCAAAAGTTTATAAAATAAGATCATGCATTATTACTTCTAAGAATATCATATACAAGAGAAATCCCCCAAAATACTCGTGACAGCATTTCAAGTGGAAGCAGTCTTATATACAAAAACAATCCAGTTTCTCTGCTGTGTTAAGTGTATAATTTAAAGAAATTTAAGAGATTACTGGAAAAAAAAAATCCTAGCCCATTGAAGACTACTACTATGAAAGCTACCTGATACAGCTATTTCCACTATAACTCAAGAGTAGTTTAACACAAAGTGTAACTGCAGAGTTGTTGATTTTTAGGGAGGGATTGTTAGCAAAATGAATTCAGTAAATACATTTTATCATGAAAACTATATTCATGGAATTCTTTTATAGACTATCAATAGGTACTATTTATCATATACCTAACCTGGAGCACTGTAACATACCCTGAACTAAGAATTATTTTGTCTTATCCTTGCCTTATACACACTTAAAATCAAGAATCCCATCTAAAACACATAGGTACCTTTTCTGAAACTCCTGCATTTCTCCCACCAAGTCAGAAATAAGATGGGAGGAAAAACCTTTAAGAAGTAGGATGGTGAAGAGTAAAAGATCATTCTGTATATAGACTTAATTTAAGCCTTTTGTAAATATTGTAACTGGTGAGCATAAATTAGAAAATAGAGTATTTTTCCACAAATTAACCTTTTAAAAAATATAATTGCTGCTAAAAAATAGAGTGCTGTTACACTTAAGGAAAGTTGGTGCCACGTTATATAAATGAGAACTTGTACCATAAAGGCAGCTGAACTAAATATAAACTTTATTTCACAAATTAATGCTGTCAAGGAAATGAGTACAGTAGAAAATAACCAATGACATAATTTCATTCTAAATTATGCAGTGTGATCAAATATTATCATCTAGAATTTTATATATATTTTTTGTACAGGAGTTATATATTCTGTATGTTTTTTTTAAAAAGAAATATTTAAAATTACACAATTGACAGCTTCTATCAGAATTGGCTGTATTAAAATTTAAACAAATAATTTTATTGATACATATTAATGAGCACACAACTATGTGATTATACCATATACCACTGATTGTACACTTTGGATGAATTGTATGTCTGTCACCTATTTGATGTCTAAAATCCTTGTAAAGAAACTGAGCTTGAATTTGTGAATCAAGTGATGTGATGATAACTCGAGTAATATAATTCAATTGATAAACAATAATATTAATATTCTGTGCATGTCAAGCCATGGTTTGATAAATTTTATATTATTGTCATCATACTGATATATTCGTCATCCAAATTAATTTCTTTTTCTTTTCAGGGTCTCAAATTATTTCCGCATTTTATACACATACTAAAATATATGGAAAGCTACAACAACATCTCAGAATTCATTCTTTTGGGGCTTTCTTATGACCAGCACATACAAACATTTTGCTTTGTGCTCTTCTTATTCTGTTATGTTTCCATCTTGGTAGGAAATCTTGTAATCCTTGTCTCTATTAGCTGCAGTTCCCTTTTTAACAAACCCATGTACTATTTCCTTGGTCATTTATCCTGTATGGACATCTGCTACACCTCTAGTGTTACACCCAAACTGATCAGTGACTTGTTAGTAGGGACAAAAACCATCGCCTACGGAAATTGCATGTTGCAGGTCTTTACCATGCACTTCTTTGGAGGTATTGAGATCTTCATTATTGCTGCCATGGCCTTCGATCGCTACGTTGCCATCTGCAAACCTCTGCACTATATGATTATCATGAACAGGACAAGATGTAATCTTCTCATCCTAGCTGCTTGGGCTGGTGGAGCTCTCCATTCTTTTCCTCAATTTTATCTGGTACTCCGGTTACCCTTTTGTGGTCCTAATGAAATTGATCACTATTTCTGTGATATCTTCCCATTGCTAAAAGTTGCCTGTACTGATACCTACATCACAGGTGTCCTTGTGGTTGCAGATTCAGGTATGGTCGCCTTAGTAACTTTTGTTGTCTTATCTGTTTCTTATGTCATTATATTATTCACTTTAAGAAATCATTCAGCTGAAGGAAGACGCAAGGCACTCTCTACCTGTGGGTCTCATATCACCGTGGTAGTCTTATTCTTTGGTCCTTCAATCTTTGTCTACCTTAGACCACCAACCACTTTCCCTGAAGATAAAATATCTGCACTATTTTACACCATCATAGCTCCTATGTTCAATCCCTTAATCTATACTTTGAGAAATACAGAGATGAAAAATGTCATGAGAAAAGTTTGGTGCCAAATGTTATTTTCAAAAGAAGAAGGCAATTAGTGTGTTATTGAAAAGCTAGGTACTACCTTATAGATTAATATTCACGTTGCAATCATGTATGTTATCGATGAGGGCAAGAGGATTTACAGTTTAATTAATCATTTACTAATTTTACCATGCAATAAGTTTTGGAAACATAATAAGTTTTGTAGGGTATTGAGTGGAGTAGGTGGTATCATCTGAAAAAAATCTTGGCCAAAGATATGAAGGCAATGTTTTCTTAGTGAATTTTATTAGAAAAAAATTAATGACAATTTTATTTACAAAATCAAGTCTGTCAGTAAGACACATAGTCACAAACATTGTATGATAATGGAGTTGAATTCTGTAATTTAAGTATTCATTTTAATTTTGATAAGTATTTGCCTTTATATCCTTTAATGGACCTCAAAATCAATTGTGTAATATAAAAACTGGAATAGTAGACTCTCAGTTAACATGGTTTCCAGGGGTCAACTCTTCTGACTTTCTGTTAAAAAAACAATTATTAATGAAGACAGACAAAAATGCAATAATGCAGAAGGCTGACTACACAGTTTCTGGTTATTTAACCTATTGACAAAATTGAAAATCATTTCCCATAAACCTTTAAGAAATGAATTACATGGCGCAAGTTTTTACCACCTCCTACCTTGTTAAAATTGGTAACCAAATGGCTAATCATTGGGTCTGGAACCGAAGTTCTTTCATATTAATAAGAGGAAAAAAATCAGCAAAATACAAAAAATTACTTGTTCAAAATATAAATATATATATATTTATATATATATGTATATATACACACACACAAGCAAAGACATTGCATCAAAATAAATATAGTATAACATCTAGTAACTACCAAGAAGTGACTTCTGAGAAAGATTTCCTAGAAATGAAGAACAAAATTTGTTAAAATCACTGTTAGGAAGCAAAGAACATATCATAAGGGAGAAAGGCCTATTAACAGGATTATCTGAAAAGGAAAATAATGAAAATACAGAAAGTTTCAGATCAGGTACTTTCAATAAAACAAGTTACAATCATTCTGGAGGCACTGTACAAAATGACAATGATCAGAAAAAATAATGAGACTGATAAAACAAGAGCTCTTGGAGTAGAAAGGAGTTGACAAAATTATTATTTTGTCACGATAATAATAAAGGAACCAAATTATTACCATATTTAATTTCTCTATGAAAATCCATAGCAAGACAATATTGCATGTCTGAAGATTTGAGCAGAAGGTTTGGAATATGAAACATTTTATCACCACGCTATTTGTTTTACATTGTTCACAAAAAAGAAAATTAAAAATCTTCCCATTTAATAAGCTTATGGTTACTAACGTGCTTTTTTCAAAAATTATATTTTCAAATAAGTACTCAAATATAACATCTCTTCTTTGTTTTATTTGATTGTGTATGCTGTTTTCACATATGGAGAACATTTCTTGTATCACTAACAATTATGCATTAATAATGGAATTAGTGACGTTTGAAAGTCCAGACCCTTTAACATATATCCCCAAGTGTAAATCAGGGAGAGAATGAAATCCTGCAAACTATCAGCCTATTAAGATATCCTTCTTGTTATTTATTTTTTTACATAAAGGACTAATATCCCAATTACTCCTGACCCTCACACATATTATGAAGCACATAATCCAATCTCACTCTATGCCTTGGTTCCCATTTCTTAGACTCTCTCCCTGTCTAGGCATTCATCATTTATCAGCAGAATGACTGCATTATTTCCAAACAGCACTTCCCTGATTACATTATTCTGTTCCATAGCCAGGGGGAGATCTGGGAAAAACCACAGGGGCAGCAAGGTTTGTCTTTAATGCCAGGATCTCCTCTTTTGCTATTTCGCCTCTTAGGTCATTTCATATATCTAAGTAATAACTTATATCCATTGGAACCCTGGAGCTTATGGAATAAAAGGAAAACCATTCTGCATAAACCAAGGAATATGTGGATTTTTTAAGTAAATAAAAGTGTCCATATGTATGTGTGCCCGTGTGTTTACCATGCCTATATCCCTGTAAGAGTGACATGGGGGTTGCTTGAATTTCTTGAGTAATGGTCAGAGGAAAGACCCTTGCCATCAGAAAGAATGCTATTCAGAGGAGTGTTTGATGTCTGACCCTGAAATGAACATAAAATGTCATGAGATGTCCAGGGTTGATTTATTTCTACTCTTTGAGCTTAATTTGCTCAACTGCTCTTTGAAACTGATTGCGTAGAAGAGAATGCGTGCTAGAAGTGTAAGGATATGCACATGTAAGTTACTTTTCCTGGTAAATACAGATATGGTTCTCAAACTACATCTAATTGATGTAAATTTATAGTATTGATGCAAATTTATAGTATTGTAAATTAACATATATAAGTAAAATTGATTGATTATAGTTTGCGGATTATAGTTTTATGAATAATATCAAACAGCATATCAATGTGTTTGTGGAAATTTGCACTGCTACCAGCTACATATAAGAGTTCCATTATATTTGTATTTTGTGTTTTCTCTTTCCCCTTCTCTTGATGAGTATACTAAAGATTTCTGAATATTATTAATCTTCCCAAAGAATGAATATTAGCTTTATTGATAACCTTTATTTTAGACTATTTATGAATTGAATTAGTGTTATTTTTATCTTTATCTCTATACTGTTTGGCTTTAATTTGCTTTTATTTCTTGATATTTATACCTGGGGTATATAAATCACTTATTACACACTATTATGAGTATTAAAGTTAGAGATAATACTTTACATATTCTACAGATTTTTAAAAAAAAATCAATTTTATTGATACATATTAATAAAGCATGCAATTCATCCAAAGTGTACAATCAATGGTATTTGCTATAATCACATAGTTGTGCAGTCATCCCTTCAATCAATATTAGATATATTTTCATTATTTCCATAATAATTAATAAACTAAAAACAAACTAACAAACAAGAAAATTCTTCACTTTTCAATCTCTGTATGCTTCACCTACTGTACATAGCTGGTGTTTCTGGCTATTCGAACCAAAATATATAACCAATGACTTTTAGCATAATCACAATGTTGTACATTCATCATCTTAAAAATTTTATAACAATTTCATTACTCCAAAAAGAAATACTCCACACCCCTTAGCATTCCTTCCTCAGATCTACATAACCACTAATCTCATTTCATCTTTATAAATTGATTTATATTTACATTTCATATAAATGGAATCATACAATATGTAGTACTCTGTGTCTGGTCTCCTTCACTTAGTGTAATGATTTTTTTTTTTTTGGTCTGATATTAACATTTTGTAGTATTAACTTACATTTGTTACACT